>KV751359.1:2264935-2304979 GCA_001698575.1 Mola mola
CGTTAAATAGCATAGATTCTTATTTAATTAAAAATCTGTCAGGTTGACTAGTCAGTACAGTTTCATAACTTTGTATATTTGGAGGCATGGCTCTAGATTCTATGAGCTCCCTGCCCAACATGCCTACATGAAAGGCTAAGGCAAGGAGCTAAAGGAGATAAAACAGAGAATAGAACAGAGCAAGCATCAATGACAACAGAAATTACATTCATTCGGCATAAAATGTGTACGGGTTTTGTGAAAACCCTCACACCCTTGAGCATGTGTGTGTAAAAGATGAGATGGAGATGATGATGATCTGCCCTGACTGTCCCAAGCTGATCCCATTCAACAGCCCTTAAGGGCTTAAGTCTGTTCACAAGGCTGTGAAAGAGAACACCACCAATGAGCACATCTACATCCGGCAAGAAGTCTGAAGGAGCTATTTTGCTGAGTTTTCTCTTGTGGAGACTCACTGCCCAAGACAATCGAAAATACTACCTGAGGCCTGCAAACTCCTCTGCCATGACAGAGCTGTAAGTATACTTATGGACCTGTTGTTGAGCTGCAAAGGATGAAAAAAAAATCTATGTATCTATATATCAGAAAAAAAAGTTGACCAAATTCAGAGGTCTGCAACATCACACAGAATAAAACGCTGCTGCAAACCACCTAACAGTTTTGCTATTTGAGGTTCATGCTTTGTGATTGTAATATTAAGTAAATCACATAGCCTGTAGGCATATCAATTTCTGGTTAGACACATCTGTTGACTGTGGCTCAGTGGGTAGAGCGGTTGTCCTCTGAAGGATTGGTGTGTCAAAGTGTCCCTGGGGAAGATACCGAAAACCAAATTTTTCCCCAAAGGCACAGATTGTATAGTTACGTCCAGAAGTATATGGACAGTGACAGTTTTTATCATTTTGCATGAAACTAGACATCACCACAATGGATTTAAAATGACACAATCGAGATTTAATGATCAAAATGCAGACTTTCAGCTTTAATTTAAGAGGTTTCACACACACATAAAAATATGGCATTTATTATTTAGGAATTACAGCCATTTTACAGAGTACCTCCATTTTCAGGAGGTCAAACAGCTGCCAAATGCCAATTTGACACCTGAAATCAACTCCAGACCTTTAATCTGTGTCATTTGTCTTGAAGTAAGGAGGGTAAATTGTCCAAATTCTTTTGAGCTCATGAAAATGGAGGTCCTCTGCATAAAATGTCTGTAATTCCTAAACAGAAAATGCCATATTCTTTTTTTTTTTTTTTTACAAAACCTCTTACATTAAGGCACAAAATTTGCACTTCAATCACATCTTGATTGTTTTATTTCAAATGCATTGTGGTGATGTATAGAGGAAAAATGCTAAAAACTGTGTGATTGTCCAAATAATTAAGGACCAGACTGTTTGTGTGAATGGTTTCCAATCCTTTCAACAAAACTGAAATAAGATCCAAAAGCAAGCCAATGTTTTCAAACTTCTTCATTTAACAAATTTCATGAAATTTAACACTAAAATGTCTGGGTTTTCAATAAAAAGTAATTATCATAGAGAGCTAGCATCTCCGACTTAGTCCTGTGTCAGAATAATAGTTGTGTTCAAAGATGGTTAACAAGAGGGTGATGCTATTTTAGTCATTCACTGTTGGTCACTTAGTTTTCTACTTGCTCTTATTGTCTCTCTTCTCTCTCTAAAGCATCGTGCTGTCTGCTGTTCATCTTATTCCCGTACAATAGGACTTCACTATGTTCAATGTGAAATCTATCCACCGTTGGTGAGTCCACACTGTAAACATGCCGTATATTGTATATTCTCATAATCGACTTCATACTGAAATTGCACTATTAGAGACTAGCAAGAAATATCCTTTAACTACTTTTCTGTTCCTAATAGAATACAAGTGCCCTGGGCAGAAGGAACCCTTATCCTCCTGGCCCCCCTTCCCAGGACCCTCCCAATGATGGGGATCAAGGATCACCATCTGGCCAAGTCAGATATAGGTCGCCCTTCAATTATCATCCCACTTTCCAACCCTTCCATCGCTGCAAGATTCCTGGCCAACTTCGATCCCACTATACCCCCAATTTTCCCTTGACCTCTTCCTAAAAACGGCCCCCACCCAAAACCGAGTCCATACTGAGTTAAACACAAGCAAAAATGATTACTTGTTATATTTCAGAAGACTTCTCATGTTTCAAATGCAAGCAAAAAAGGCTGAAGCCCTAAAGACATCAAAATAAACCATCAAGTTTCAATCTGTGTAATGAATATTTCTTTTTATTAACCTGCTGTGTAGTCTGTATATACCATAGAAATAAGTTCCGAAGTTGAATTTCAAATAATGAAGTAATCTCAAGGGACAAGTGACTAAATTCTGAATCTAGAATCTATTTGTGGTTAATAAGTAAAAAGAACTGCAAATGCTTTAAAAATTTAACTGATTCTATTCACCTGTGTAATGTTGCTGATTGCTCAATTAACATACGATTTACGTTTTAATTTAAATGTGTGTAAGCAGTGTGCCACAGAGCAGCAGTCAGAGGTTTGATTGTGGTACCTGTGGCTTAAACATTCATTCTCATTTGAGGTGGAATATTGAGAACACTTCTTTATGTTGCAGATGACCCTCAAATGAAATAGTAAATTGACCTGAAAATAGACAAATTGAGAAGAACAAATATTTCAATTTCAGACATTTTTATTGTTTGATGGGTCTCAAAGAGAGACTAAACCAATCTAAGTGCAACAAACTTTTCTTTAATAAATGATAACCAGTGAGCATGGAAAAGCTGTTATGGATAGACTTTATTACTGAAATACTGCTAGAAACAAAATCACAAACACTTTATGGTGGCAAATTTTACATATTGTATTGGGGAAAACAATCATTTTAATTTGCAGTTATAAATTGACCGTGATCTGTGAATAAAATGTAGATCATTAGTACAAATATTAAAACAAGTTTAACACAGCAGGTGAGTCACAGTTTTGCACAGGAGGTGAGATAATATGATGTGGACTGCAATGAGCAGCGAGTCACTCAGTTTGCTTCACGCAGAGAAATAAGCAGAAGGTACAGATGACTTTGTTCGGTGAGGGAGATCTAAAAAGAGATAAGAATAAATGTATTGAATATTAGTGTTTACAACTCCAACACAAAAAATGTTTGGATATTTCTGAAAAACATTAATAAAACCAAACATGATATAAATTACTTAATTATTTATTATTATTATTCAGTTCAAATGAAAACAATACAAAGTTAAATAAATTTGATAAGTACAGCTGCCATTCACAGTCAAGTAGAAGATCAAACACAAAACACTGAAGTGAACACCGACTTACAGTTGTATGTGAAAATTTGGCCACCCCTTTATATAATTGAAAAAGATGCAAACAGTCTCTGTAGGATATGGAAAAAAAAGGATAATATTTCCAACAAACTTTAAGCATAGTTACTTTTTATTTCATAAATTGAACATAAAATAAAAAATATAAAACACAGTTGTGACGTACGTACAAAAGTCTGGACACCCTAAGTGTTCCAAAGTCTCAGATTCTTTCTACAAGTTTTTACAAGCTCACCGTTTTCACAGTGCGAAATAGAATTAAGAGAGGGCAGTTGAGGGGAATTGCGGTCAAGATAAGATCCAGAAAACCCCAATTTGACTGCATACAAACTGCAGGAAGATTTAGCAAAGTCAGAATTGGTGGTTTGCCAGAATTTCTTTGGCGTCGACTGGAAGTCTTGCTCCATGGCCTCACCAAACTCCTCCCACACCCGGGTTTTTGTCTCAGTGACCACCCGAGCTGCAGATCGCTTGGCCTGCCGGTAGCTGTCTGCTGCCTCGGGAGTCCCTTAAGCCAGCCATGCCTTGTAAGTCTCTTTCTTCAATTTGACGGCTCCTTTCACCTCTGGTGTCCACAAGTGGGTCCTGGGGTTACCGCCACGATTAGCACCAGCCACCTCGACAATGGCAGCACGGAACATGGCCCACTCAGATTCCATGCTCCCCACCACCAACTCACCACCAGGTGGTGATCAGTTGACAGCTCTGCTCCTCTTTTTACCCAAGTGTCCAGCACATACGGTCGCAGATCAGATGATACGACTACAAAGTCATTCATTGACTGTCGACCTAGGGTGTCATGGTGCCAAGTGCAGTTATGGACACTCTTATGGCTGAACGTGGTGTTAGTTATGGACAAACTGTGACTAGCACAGAATCCAATAACTGAACACCACTCGGGTTCAGATCGAGCAGGCCGTTCCTCCCAATCACACCCCTCCAGGTCTCGCTGTCATTGCCCACATGAGCGTTGAAGTCTCCTAGTAGGACGATGGAGTCCCCAGTAGGGGCACTCTCCAGCACCTTTTCCAAGGACTCCAAAAAGTGTGGGTACTCTGAACTGCTATTTGGCGCATAGGCACAAACCACAGTCAGGTCCCGTTCCCCAACCCGAAGGCGCAGGGAAGCAACCCTTTCGTCCACAGGGGTAAACTGTATCTCTCAACCTCTCACACAAGCTCAGGTTCCTTCCCCACCACAGAGGTAACATTCCATGTTGCAATGGCCAGCTTCAACAACCGGGGATCGGACCACCAAGGCCCCTGCATGCCTGTGGTTTTCGTCCTGGCCGTGGAACACTGGACCAGCTCTATACCCTTGCGAGGGTACTGGCGGGAGCATGAGAGTTTGCCCAACCAGTCCATGTGTTTTGTGGATCTGGAGAAGGCGTAGGACTGGGTCCCTCAAAGTGTCCTGTGGGGGGTGCTCCGGGAGTATGGGGTAGATGGCCTTTTGTTACGGGCCATTCGATCTCTGTATTGTCGGAGTCAGAGCTTGGTTCGCATTGCCACCAGTAAGTCAGACCCGTTCCCAATCAGGGTTGGTCTCTGCCAAGGCTGCCCTTTGTCACCGGTTCTGTTCATAATTTTTATGGAAAGAATTTCTAGGTGCTGCCAAGCGGCGGAGGGAGTTGAGTTCGGTGGCCTCCGGATTCCGTGTCTGCTATTTGCAGATGACGTGGTCCTGTTGGCCTCATCGAACAGTGACCTCCAGCTCGCACTGGGACGGTTTGCAGTCAAGTGTGGAGCGGCAGGGATGAGGATCAGTACCTCTAAATCTGAGGCCATGGTTCTCAGCTTGAAAAGGGTGGATTGCCCACTCTGGGTTGGGAGAGAGTCGCTTCCCCAAGTGGAAGAGTTCAAGTATCTTGTGGTCTTGTTCACGAGTGAGGGGAAAATGGAGTGGGAAATGACAGACGGATTGGGGCATCGTCGGCAGTGATGAAGACGCTGAAGCGGTCTGTTGTGGTGAAGAGAGAGCTGAGCCAGAAGGCAAAGCTTTCAATTTACAGGTCAATCTACGTCCCAACTCTCACCTTTGGTCATGAGCTCTGGGTAGTGAATGAAATCGCGAATAAAAGCGGCCGAAATGAGCTTCCTTCGCAGGGTGGCTGGGCTCAGCCTTAGAGATAGGGTGAGGAGCTCGGACATCCGGGAGAGGCTCAGAGTAGAGCCGCTGCTCCTCTGCGTTGAGAGGAGCCAGTTGAGGTGGTTCGGGCATCTGGTCAGGATGCCTCCTGGACGTCTCCCTGGGGAGGTGTTTCGGGCATGCTCATCTGGGAGGAGACCCCGGGGCGGACCAAGGACATGCTGGAGATATTATATCTCTCGGCTGGCTTGGGAACGTCTTGGTGTCCCCCCCAGAGGAGTTGGTGGAAGTGGCCGGGGAGAGGAGCGTCTGGATCTCCCTGCTCAGGCTGTTGTCCCCGCGACCCGGACCCGGATAAGCGGCAGAAAACGAAACGAAAGAAGTGGTGGTGATCATTCCACTGTGCAGTGATACTTGCACAAAGAAGACCCGTAGGAGAAAACCTTATCTGCATCCTCATCGTAAAATCCAGCATCAAAAATATGCAATGAAACATCCACAGAAGCCTGACATGACTGTTTTGGAAACAAGTGCAATGAAAGTTAAAATAGAAGTTAAAATAAAACTCTTTGGCCACAGTCAGCAAAGGTATGTTTGGGAAAAAAAGGAACAGCATTTCATGAAAAGAACAACTTGCCAGCTGTTAAGCAGGGGTAAAGCTATCATGCCTTGGGGTTGTGTTGCAGCCAGTGGCACAGGAAGGATTATACAGTTAGAGGGAAGAATGCCACTAAATACCAGCAAATTCTAGCAGCAAACATCACACCGTCTATAAAAAAAAAAAAAAAGTTGCAAAGTGCAAAAGAGGACGTATTTTACAACAGGATAATGATCCGAAAACATACTTCAAAATCGAAACATGGGCAACCTCAGGAGATGTAAGCTTTAGGTTTTGGAATGGTCCTCACAGTCCCCAGATTTAAATATCATCAAAAATCTGTGGGTAGATCTTAAAAGAGCTATTCATACAAGACCGCTCAAGAATATTACAGAACTAGAGGTCTGTTGCAAGGAAGAATGAGAGAAAATACAAGAGTTTGAAGACTTTTAGCTGGCTAAAGCATTTGCAAACTGATATATATATATCAAGGGGGGATCTTACTAAGTACTGAGTGTGTAGGGTCCCAGAACTTTTCACAGGCAACAACTGCGTTTTATATTTTTTATTTTTGGTTCAAATTATGAATTAAACAATAACTATGCATTAATGTTTGCTCTTAATTTTGTCCCTTTTTCCATATCCTACAGAGACTGTGTTTGCAATTATTAAATCAAAAATCCTTAAAAATACTGTGTGCTATTTGACCATAGGTGGCCATATTTTGACATACAACTCTAATTTAATAAGAGTGAACAACATATTTTCAGCAACAGTTTTTTTCAGGTGCAATAAGACTGAATCTGGAGAAATCTCTGCGCTTAAGGGGCAAAGACAAAGACCAATAACAATGCTTACAAGCTTCAATCTTATGGGTCGCACTATATTTGAAACTGACACTTCAGTGAGGGATGTTACTATATAGGAAATTATTGTCAGTAAACATAGTTTGTTGCTGCATCCATAAATGCAAGTTAAGACCACAATATGAAGGCATATACACTGTACAGTATTTCCATATGTCAAATCATGGGCGTTGTGTCTTACACTCTGAGGAAGAAAAGGACTATCCAGAGTGTTACCAGCTCAAAGCCCAAATACCAGCATCAGTAATGGTATCCTTATTCACTACTTATTCCAGCAAAACATGAACATGCATTCTGCTGTCTTGCAACAGCATGGCTTCACTGTAAAAATAAATCCATGAAAGTGGTCTTTTCAAAGGTTACTGACTCAAAAGAGTCAAAGTGTTTTGATGTGATCTACATTAAAATACATTTTTAAAAAGAAACAGAAATCAATAAAAGAGAAATCCATAACATAGAATTACACTGCTATTTTAAAATAATGTTTTAAATTTTCAAATTACATTTTCTTCAAAACAAGATGCTGACATGAAAGCGAAATGTTATGAAACCACAACTGGTGTCTGTGCTGTGCTCTGAATGATGAGTGGTTTTACCTCTGTGAAGCTGATTAGATGAGAGACCATAGACTGGGATGCTGTCATCTCTCCTCTCAAAGTACTTTGAATCTAGACCTTTACAGTCTCCTCTGGGAACAAGAGCAAAACACGAGTTTGAAGAACACCTTGAGAGTAAACATGGATCCCTCAATTCCCCTTCTTAAAGTTTGTAGTAAAACATAGTCAAACCAGGCAAACATGTTCCAGTATAATTTGTTTTCTCTGTGAGGTCTGAAAGTAATTTCAGAGTTTCACAGTGAAATAATTCAGTGTTCCAAAATATCAGTGGAAACAGTAGAGTCCCTCTGGAGACTGAATGTATTTAACAGGAGTAAACTCACGACTGTCTGTTGGCTGGTTCCACTGTTCGCTGTTCAGAAGGAGAGACATCAAAAGGGGCCAGAGGAAAGACAGTAGGTTTGCCTGTCTGAGGATAATAGTGTGCCTGGAAAAATACATTGACATCATCAGTTTATATAATATCATATAATATCTTGTTTCAATTAAGGACCTTGGCTTTAACATTAATACCGCAGGTTCTGGTAAACATGTAACATTAAAGAGAACTGAAGGAATGACTAAATGGCTGGTTAATAGCCATCTCCTACCCTCAGGCCTGTTGTGGATAAAAGTGAGGGGTTATCCACAGACTCAGGCTGCTTTTTGGATATCTGCTTCTCATTTAGCTGCTTGTTGAGCCAACTTATAACTGTGGGAAAGAAAAAAAAATGAAAAGACGTTACAATCTGACACCGACATGGTGATGATACACCTTAACTACGGTTTATTATTTTGTTCATTTCAGATCCCCATCTGTCACTATTCTTCCTGGGGTTTAATAACAGTTACAAATCAATAAACATCAATAACCAAAAATATTACATAAACGCTATGAGAATATTCATAGATTATATGAATATTACATTATATTATTAGCCTGATGTCTAACGTAATGCCTCCTCTGTGTTTCTTCACAAGGTTTTTTTTATTTTCCCTGTTTAGGGTCCTTTTAAGTTTTTAGCCAGTCCGAGGGGCTAAGGCCAGAGAGGTGTCACGTCTGTACACTTTGTGAAAGCCCATTGAGACAGTTTGTAATTTCTGATTTTGGACTATACAAAATTTGATTTCATTTCATTGCTTTGCTTGTATCTGCAATTACTTCTTTGTACTGACAGGAAAACACCAATGTTGTTTAGCCATGCTGCAATAATAATATAATACGACAGATTGTTCACCAGCAAACTGGATACAAGCTTCTGGTCAATAGATTTAATCAGAACTTTAGAACTTAATCAAACTACTTTGTGTTGGAAAAAAAAGAACCAATCCCCACAAGCACAGCTGAAAGTGGTGATTGTGGATTATCTACAATAAAGGAGACCAGACGGCAAAAATGGCTCATGTTTTGAGAAAACGTAATATTTCAGACTGACCAAAGTTCTGATTTCAAAACTTAGACTTTCTAACTTAAGCTCTGGTTTGAGGTTTAGTTTTTATATTAGATTTAGATTTAGATTTTGTTGTAATATTAAAAAAAAAATCCTCTAAATAACAAAATAATAAAGAAATTTAGTGTGAAGAATTTATAAGAAACTAGAAGGCACTCAGAGAGCGCAAATATCTGCCAATGCTTCTAAGCAAAAATGCTTACCTTTCAAGGTCAGTTTTTTTTCTGTAAACTCAGTTTACAGCTTTCTATCTGATTGTGGTATAAGTGCTTATCATGGGCTTTCCTATGTGTGGTTTTTAGGTCAAGGCCATCTGATGCAATAAAGAGCACATGTTGGTACACTTGACAGGTCACACATAGACTGCAGAGTCAGATGTCTCTGGCTGTGATTGAACCTGGGATTAGTAACTAAATGACACCACTTAGACCTTTCTATGTCAATTTATTCCAGTGATACGTCTAAAAAATGTGTATGTGTATTTCCAGTGATCTTGACCTTTGACTTAGAAAGCCCAAAAGTTAATAATCTGTAATAACTGCCAAGTGACACCAGTCCGACCTCTATATGCCAATTTATTCATGAGAAATGGCAAAAAAAATGTGGTTTTGATGGGTCAACATCAGTGGTCTTGACCCATGATGTTGAAAACCCAAAAGTTAATGATCTATAGGGCAGTGCTGTCAGCTACAAAATTACAATAGTTGGACCTCTCTATTTAAATTCTTTCTGGAGTTATGGACAAAAAACATGCTTTTGATCTTGAGTTTTGGTCACCAAAATCGAATCCGTTGTAGGTTCTACAAGGACACACCCTTGATGAAAATTTCAAGATTGGTTTTAGTGTAATCTTGCTAAACAAAAAAATAATCAGCAAAGAGACACAGGTGAAAATATAATCTCCTCCAACTTCTTTGGTGAAGGTCATTAAATGTGTTTATCATTATACTAGTAGAACTTTATCAGCAGCTACCTCTCACACATAGAGTAGCATAAAGAGTCACAGTGATATTTTAAGAGCTGCAGACAACAGGAATGTAACAATTTTGTTAAAGTCTTGATTCAATTAACAAATCTTTGCTCATAATTACGATTCATATCAATATTTTTTTTGAAAAATAAGATTTAAGACAAATTAGAAAAGAAAATGTGTCCTGTTTTAGTTCTCAGACAAAATACCGTAATTTCTGTTATTTTTTTTGTCTTTTTTTAATATTTGCACACTATTCCTGTCTTGATTGTTATCATTTCACTGCTTTCATTTTCAGTCTTAGGTAAGCCAAAATACTGCCATGCCTCCAACTTCAACAAAAATAAGATATTAAGTTGTCATTGCCTCATGGTAGCATGTCATTAAATACCTCAAAATTCAATGATTTTGTGAAATTTTTGACAACACAAGTGATGTATAAAACAAGATATCAACTTCTGCCAGGGAATTTACAGAAAATATAAATAGAAATGTCTCTCATGCTGCTGGAGTTCAAATTAGCTTGTCAAAAAAAAAAGGATTCCAAAGTTATGAATTATCTTTAGTGGATAAAATAGCTGCATTTAGTCCATGTATGATAGAAATGAAATAACCTTCCTCACCATTTTCATTAGTCTTTAACACCTCTCTGCTCTCAGTTAGCTTCTCTACAGTCTTCTCCAACTGCTCTTTTAGTTTTAAAACCTGTAACACACAAATGATATTGTTATTATGTTCTTATCAAATCATTTTTTAATTAATAATATAAGTATGAGGCACGCGGTGTGCTTGTTGGATGCTAAATGGACATGCATTTATTTCAAGTCTATGTTAGTCCTCGAAGTACTTTACATTTGTCACATTCATACGCTTTCATACACAGGTGGAAGTATAGCATCATCTAGGTTGGGATTTAGGAAACCACACACACAAAGGCACAGCATCAGTAGCAATTTGGGGTTCACTATCTTGCCCAAGGACATGTCTGATCAGAGGACAACCCACTGAGCCAACACTGGTTGGGTGGTGCATTAAATCAGTATCTGAGGCACATGCAGCTCGTTTTCCACTCTGTTGCGGTACAATATTGCTAACCTTAAACTAGTACAAAGTACTCATGATGCACTGCACACTTCAACATGTTTAAAATTATTGAGAGCAACCTCTCTAAACATTTAAGTATATCATTTAAGAACACAACTGCACTGAAATGCACCACATGAAGAAATCTGCAACTGCTCCTCTATTTTAAAAAGGCAATAAAGTGTACAGGAACTGGTATGGTAGAGTGAAAGGAACATATTTCTTTCTTATAATATGGTTGCACTGGCAGCAGATGGATGATATACGTGTGGATTGAAAGGAACTTAGAGCTGGTCACTAGAAACTATTACTTTCTTCGATCTTGTGATCATCATTTCCTTTGCTATTATGATAACTATGAGCGTAAGGAGAGGACAGGATGGGGGCCAACGGTTGTCGACCATGCCTCAGACCTGGCTTGCTGGACTACTATTGTGCCTGTGGAGTAGCAGTGCTGGTGGTTATATCTGTGTTTCTGGATCCTGCCCATGTAATTAGTTACATATGCATATGTTAAAAATGTAATTAGATACCATGACAAAGTTTGATTTCCCAATCTTTATCTGAATGATTCCTCTCCTACTTCTCTAAGGAAAAGAAATTTAATGGTAACGAAGAGAGCTTGGGAGGGCATTTGGATTAGCCCAAGTGCTAATTTACAGCAAAAAGCCCAGAGTCACGGCTCTACATTAAGTAATTTATTTTACATTATAAAGACTATAAAATGCAGTGTGTTTGCTGTCTCTCTGAAGACATACCTCCTCCTCCTTGGTGATAAGCTGCTGCTGAGTGTTCTGTAGATCCTTTTCAACATTCTGAAGTTTGTCTGATGTATCCTGGAGGACCTTCTCCTGTGACACGGTCACAGAATTTTTTAGTTGTATTTTTCCGACGAGACCCCTAACTTCTCCTTGCAGTTTCTTTATGATACCATTAGCCTGGAAAATAAATCAAATAAAAAGAAGGTAAGAAAGGGGGAGAGAACAAATTTCAGACATAAGGTGCACTAATACAATTAGTTGCCTGTTTATTAGGTACATCAAATATCTGCTTCTAATGTTTTTCCATTTGTTTGTAATTATTTACAAGCCTTTTTTTGACCAAAATGTAATTTGATACTGGATAAACTCAGAAAAAAAATCCTTGGAAAGGAGCATGTTTATCATTGTGTTACATGAACTTAAAATACATAAAGCATTAGGAAAAGAGGAAACTAACTGCTGAAATTTTTAAAAGTGGAATTCTGTCCCATTCCTGGTTGATGTGGACAGGTAAGTCTACTACCCGCACTCTGTGAGGCCACGTTGTTATAAGGCAGCAGAAGTTGTCTTCATGTCCTGTTGTAATAAACAGGATGTCCAGATGGCAGCATATGTTGTTCCAAAACCCATATGTACCTTTCAGTATTCATTGGACCATAACAGATCTGATGGATACAATGCCATGGGCACTATCAGACACATGACAGATGCTTGAAGGACATCTTGCCACTTTTCATCAGTCCATCTTAGATGAGACTTTTGTAATGATGAATAAGATGGGCATCTGCAATTGATGGCCATCATTGACTTTACTGCTGATTTTTAATGTTTCTACTGCAGACACTGAGAAGTCCAATAAAAATTTTCCAGTAAAGTATATCCTATCCTTTTTTTCCCAGATTCTCATTGGATATTATGGATGTAGGTGGTGAAATACCCTAATTCCCTTTAATTGTATATTGAAAATGGTGAAATGTTGTTCTTAAACTGTTTGGACTGGACTAAATCACAGTTTTTGATAAAGTTGCAAACTTCTCCCATCCTTGTCTGTGAACGACTGAACCATTTCATCATGGTTCTGTTACGATTTAATACTGTATGTTTACATGTGGAACATTTCAGTCATCATATTTTTGTTGCTATTTGTGTTGTAACTGTTTTGAAACAATTTTTTGGTCACAAATGTAGAGAAAGCATATATTTACAAAAAAGGTTGATGACATACATTAATTATAATATATCTTTGTGCTATTTTCTTTTGAGTTGAATGTCAAAAAGGTACAAATAATCACTTTCTATTTTCATTAATGTTTTACAAAGCATCCCAATCCTTTTGGGACATAAACTAGCAATCAAGTGTACTGTATGTAGAATGTCTGCTGATAAGCAAGCATGGTCTGTTTTCTCTGTTTGCACAAACCTTTATCAGCTCCTCGGACAGTGATTTCACCGTTGTTTCAAGTTTTCTAACTTGAAGTTCTTTACTTTCAGCATTTTCTTCCACTGATTCCTAGAAAACAAAACTATGGGTTAAAAATATAGAGATACAGAAAGAGAAATTAGAAAGAGAATCTACTTAGAGAATAATTCTGGTGTTTTCTATTTTGGTAAATGTTTACAATTTGCTTCGGAAGACTAGTATAAACACTGTATAAATGGTGTGAATTCTATATATCTTACTACAAACTGTTGGTTTCTACTAAATACACAAATCTTTTTATTAAATATTGTTTCACTGAATAAAGCAATATAAGGCTCAGGTATTTCATACAACATTCTGGCCACTAAAGTTTTGTCGGCATGTAACAATTCACCAAAATGACTTGATTCACAATTCATTACTCAGGAATCCTGATTCGAATATTTTTTCCTCTCTTTTTTTTTCAGCAAAATGAGATTTAAGAGGAATGCAAAATGTCCTTGTATTATTTCCCAGACAGGACAAAAAACTTTAATTTCTCTTATGTTGTCTTTATTAAATTTAAATATTGATGTTGGGAGGTTAAGAAACTTTTTCCTGTTTTTATTAATGAAGATATAAAAATTCCTATCTTAAAGACATTTTCAGACATAAACTGAAACATTCACTCTATTCCCTGCTATAATGGTGCACTTTTCTTTACGAAACTTAAAGTCCTCCGGAAACGGAAGCTGGAAAGTATCAAACTGCTTTGTCAATACTTATTTCCAACTGAGAAAGAAGCAATCACAAGATAGAAGGCGCAACATATTTCGATGAATCTGGACAGCTAGGTAACTACAGCAATGGTCATAGCTCCACTAAGCATTTAAGATTGAGTGACAGCTGGATGCCTTGACATTATTGGTTGAAGTTCTCTAGTACATGGTGATATAATTTCACGAGAGATGTTGTTTTACTGGAAGAACAAAATATGGTTTTTTAATATGAAAATACATAGAAATGTGTTTTTTGTTATCGTTATATCATTCAATAGATGACAGTATAATCGAGGATGTGATCTAAACTGGTTTTTCATTTCAGGTGAACTTTAAATATCTTTTTTTCAAATAGAAATAAATTACAATCCTGAATTGAAATTTTCTGTATATTCAAAATATGTTTATTTGACCTAATAAAAATATGCTTTAACAGAATGTTAATGCTTAATTATTTATAAGTACATATAATAACTGGTAATCAATATTGTGCTGTCATTTGTGCTAAGTTTTGTCAATTCTGCATTTCTATTGCTTCCACTTAAAGTGTCAAAGATGGGGAAACCTTTAATCCATTGCTTCTTAATCAAATGTTAATTACTTTTTGCTAATCTTATCCATTATTTATCCATTACTTTTACATGTTATCTCCTTGACTCTCTTGCTACATACTTTTCACAATGCAAAATGCAGCTACAGTTGCAAGAAAAATTATGTGAACCCTTTGGAATTACCTGGATTTCTGCATAAATTGGTCATAAAATGTGATCTGATCCTCATCTAAGTCACAACGATAGACAAACACAATCTCCTTAAACTATTATCTCACAAACCATTATATTTTTTTTCATTTTTTTATTGAACATAATATGTAAACATTCACAGTGCAGGGTGGAAAAAGTATGTGAACCCCTCGGTTAATGACCTCCAAGAGCTAATCAGAGTCAGGAGTCAGCCAATCTGGAGTCCAATCAATGACATGAGATTGGAGGTTGGTTAAAGCTGCCCTGATCTATAAAAAACACACACCAGTTTTGAGTTTGCTATTCTCAAGAAGCATTGTTTGATGTGAACCACGCCTAACACAAAAGAGCTCTCAGAAGACCAACGATTAAGAATTGTTGACTTGCATAAAGCTGGAAAGGGTAACAAAAGTATCTCTATGTTCATCAGTCCACGGTAAGACAAATTGTCTATAAATGGAGAAAGTTCAGCACTGTTGCTACTCTCCCTAGGAATAGCCATCCTGTAAAGACGACTGCAAGAGCACAGCGCAGAATGTTCAGTGAGGTGAAGAAGAATCCTAGAGTGTCAGCTCAAGACTTAGAGAAATGTCTGGCACATTATGCTAACATCTCTGTTAACAAATCTACAATATATAAAACATTAAACAAGAATAGAGTTCATGGGAGGACACCACAGAGGAAGCCACTGCTGTCCCAAAAAAACATTGCTGCACATTTAAAGTTTACAAAAGAGCACCTGGATGTTCCACAGCACTACTGGCAAAATATTTTGTGGACAGATGAAACCAAAGTTGAGTTGTTTGGAAGGAACACAAAAAACTGTGTGGAGAAAAAAAAAGGCACAGCACATTAACATCAAAACCTCATCCCAACCGTGAAGTATGGTGGAGGGGGCATCATGATTCGGGGCTGCTTCGCTGCCTCAGCGCCTTGACAGAGTGATATCCTCAACAGAAAGATGAATTCCAAAGCACAGAAGTAAATCAACAACAGAATGATTTCAACAGAAGAAAGAAGGACTTTCTGGAATGGCCCAGTCAGAGTCCTGAGCTCAACCTCATTGAGAGGCTGTGGCATGACCTCAAGAGAGTGATTTACACCAGACATCCCAAGAATATTGCTGAACTGAAACAGTTTTGTAAAGAGGGATGGTCCAAAATTCCTCCTGACCATTTTGCAGGGCAGCTGTGGCTCAGATGGTGAAGTGGTCATCCAGTAATCGGAAGTTCCTGGTTTGATTCCAGTCCCTGCAGTCCACATGTCGAAGTGTCCTTGAATTGAACTGCCAAAATTGCTCCTGATGCTGCGCCATCAGTGTATGTATGAATGGTTAACGCTCCCGATGAGCAGGTGGCACCCTGCGACGTAGTCACTGCCACCAGCGTATGAATGTGTGTGTGAATGGGTGAATGCAAAACCTGCGGTGTAAAGAGCTTTGAGTGGTCAACAATGACTAGAAAAGCACTATATAAATACAGGACATTACCATTTAATCTGCGAGTACATGAAACATTTGGTTGAGGTTAATACTGCCAAAAAGGGTCAATCAGTTACTAAATCCAAGGGTTCACATATTTTTTCCCACCCTTCACTGTGAATGTTTACAGGTTGTGTTCAATAAAAACATGAAACAATATAATTGTTTGTGTGGTATTAGTTTAAGAAGACTGTGTTTGTCTATTGTTGTGACTTAGATGAAGATCAGAACACATTTTATGATCAATTTTTGCAGAAATCCATGTAATTCCAAGTGGATCACATACTTTTTCTTACAACTGTATGTCGCTCTCCTCTTGCCAATTTCAATACAGATTTGTTGTGTAGTATTGGTTTAATCAATGTATTTGCAAGGTCATGTCAGTAAGGTATTTGTGACCAAGGGAATTTATGAAAAAAACGTAATTAAAAAAATAAAAATAAAAACTTTATGGCATCTATAGAGCTTAGTTATATGGATTTATAGGGAAATTTTAAAAATATATATACTCAGGAAGTTATGGTTTTGGTTATACATTCTTCACACATCAGCCTAATACTCTTGGTTCTCATCAGTTTCTATGACAAAAACAAAAACAGGGTTTGTTCTGAATAGAAAAATCACTAGCACTACAATCTAAAGAACTGAAATCACATATTTGAGGTTACAAGTACTACCTTCTGCTGCTGGGTGGCTTCCAGCACCTCTTTGGTGCAGTGCATGAGTTGGTCCTTATCTTTGATCTCCTGCTCCATAACAGCCACTCTCATTTGCAGCTGGCTCACTAAACGCTCCTTCTCGTGGACCTCTCTGTCCAGAGTGCCGTTTTCCCGCCTCAGAGACAGGACCTGCTGCTTCAAACGCTGGCACTCCTACACACACAGTGATTATTATTTCATCAGTAATCGGTCTGTATCATCTGTAGGTGGACAAGGTAAGACCTTACACCACAGTACAGAAACTGCGCTTTTTTAAAAATCACGCTGTCAGAATTCTTTATGATCATTTTCTAATTTAGACCACAGTTTCAGTTTAATGGCATACATAGTCTGATATACTATATGCTTTTAGTCTTAAGGTGCATTTTGACCGCAGGATATTTCTCCAGGACTAAGAACCTTTTGAGGAACAGTGGGGGTAATTGGACTACCCCAGAAAAGTCCCTGCTCGTGAGGAGGTACTTCTCATACGTGCAGTAACCATGGGACAGGGGCCTGCAGTGCTGAACATTTCTGATTGCAGGGTTTCCTCTACCATTGTAAAGGCCTTGCAAACCGCCAGGCCAACATCAGGCCATAAAATTCTCTCCGTTTACTCTGTCTGACAGAATGTCAGTGATGAGCGCAAACTGAATGTCTGATGTGTCTTTGTGGGAACAGCGTAACGCTCGCTCTACCACACACATTATACTTATCACTGAGACTTGGTGAAGACAAACTTGTACCTAACTAAGGGGGGAGGAATTCCGTAATTTGGTAACATTTGAGCAGGGAGGAGGGGGGCTTGCCTCCAGTAACGATTTCATCCTGTAGAGAGCAGTCACTGTGCATATTTATAACACAACATGTAGAATTCAAATTCTTTACATAAAAATGTCAAGATTTGGATCTTAGTTTTGGCGTTTAAATATTCTTTAATCCACAGGACTATCAAATTATTAAGTTTTCATGAGGTATATGGTTATTTTTTTTTTACATTATTTCATGAAATTTACAGAAAACGTACAATATCATGATATATATCGTGATCGCATTGCCAAACTAAAGCACACATGGGAAAGAAGGGAGAGGCACAGATTTGGGAGAAGAAATTAATTCAGTATGTGCGCACTGTCTCTATCAGTTTTTGCCATTGGACCTTAAAAAAAAAACTTTCTGGGGAAAAAACTAGATTGTACTTGCAGCATTTTACCCCATCTGCACCATGCAGACTTGCTTGACAGGGCAGGTGGCAGGTGGAAGCTGCTCAGAGTCTGCTTTGAAGCTGTTTTCTTATGTGTTTTGAGACTGTTTTTTGTTGTATTATGCTTTGAGATTGAGTCACAGAGGACAACACAGCTGCAGGCCTTGCTGTGTATTTCCACAGAAAATGATATCCAGTGGGGATTGGAAACGACAACCCGCAATGAGGAGGTTTAAGCTAAGATGTCAGCAAGGTTGACCAAGATGAACATTCAAACAATTCCAGGGGTGTTTTGCAGTTACTTTTATTGCTTTATGTCATTGGCCTAATTTGCATCTTCCCGCGATTTTAGGCCATAATGGAAATGCATACAACAATAGGCCACATGAACATTTTAGTTCCTAGTACTTTTTGCTCAAAATGCACCATTTGTGTCATGTACTCTAAATACTAACTAGGTGCTAGCCTTACCGGGCATATTCCCGCATAGGTGATTACTAGTTTTACTTATAGCCAGACTTAATTTACAGTATCTGTCGACGCACACACATGCACAAACCAATATCCATTTACAGCAATGCTGTATTGTTTGGCCAAACTGCAAGTTAAATTAGCTTCACACATGCTATTGTGTCTTACTGTTTTTTTTCCTCTAAAATTCTGTTCGATTGCATCATTCATAAACTTTTTGGAAACAAAACAGTCATACATGTAAGCACCATCATTTGTTACATTTTTATTTGAAGGTCCAGTGTGTGAAAATTATTGGCATATAATGGTAAGGTAGTAGAATGCAAACAAATTAAACTCTATCTCACTGATACCCACCCCCAAGCACGTAGGAAAACAATGGTGGCCATCAAATGGTTTGTCAAAATTTCTACGATCACACCAAGCAGGTTTTGTAAAGTGATGAGGTGTCTTTAGATAGGACAAACTTTCAGGGGATGGTTAACAGCAAACTCCTCCTACTTTCTTTTTTTGTCTGCTTTTAATGGGTTGGATTTTCTTCACTGGTAGTTTTCCTACTGCCACTGCGGTATACAAGCCTTTGTCCACTCTGGGCTACTGTAGTAACACAATTTTATAAGACAGGGCCATCTATGGAAGGGAGACCTGCTTCCATATAATTATAAATTGATTATTCCAAGGTTATACTGCATATATACTACATTGTTTACACATTAGCTTTAACATAGTTATGAAGATTATATTACATGTTTGCAATTAGATTATCATAAATTCTACACACTATACCTCAAAAAACACATTTAAAAGAGACTGCAGCTAATGCAATAATGGCCATTATTTGACACTGAGAGTAAACTGCTGATTTTATGCAAAACAAAGTTGTACATGCCAAATGTCCTCTACCTGATAAAACACTGTAATTAGCTGTTGTGCGTTTGGCAGCTATAGAGGCAAATATTTTTCTAAAGAGTTGGTAGACTCCAAAAAGAGAGCAAAAAGGAGAGGTTCACCATATGATCTTATTTTTAACTTGTTTTCCTTAAACTCAAGAGTGACGAAAAAGGGGGAGTGTTTTCCAGCACTAGGGGTCCAGGTATTGTTAATCTAGCCTCTTTAATCACTTACCTCCTCGGCGCCCACTAGTTTGATCTTCAGATCTCTGATGACAGACTCATTCTTGTACTTTCTCTCAGTCAGCTCCTTGCAGGAGACCTCCAGCTCTGTCAGTCTTCTCTGAAGTTGCTGACTGCTCTTGTTATGAGCACTCTCCAGCTCCTTACGGAGCTGTTCAGTCTGATTCTGTAGTCTACTCTGTAACTGGAAGACACAGACATGACATAAATATCTCTAAAAATTGCAGCATAATATACATCCCTCTATTGCTTTCACTCAAATGACTGTACCACGGACAAATCACTAAATACATTAAATTAGAGGAAGAGCTTTCTTAGCCATGACAATGTGATTACATGATAAAGTCTTGTGGTGAGCCATGTTTAATGCAAGCCTCTTTGAAGGTAGTCTTCTTATGGATGTTTGATTTTTAACATCAAATTAACAATTGAATTATTAACAGAGTGCAGTGAGGATAAGAAGACTTACCTCTATAGTCTTTTCTCTCTCTGATTGTAACTCCTGAGAATGACGACTGGACAGACCGCTAGTTTGACTAGTCCACTCTGAGCGCAGTTTGTCCAACTCTTTCGTCTTGTCAGACAGAGTCTGTACAAAAATAAATAAATAAATAAAGCAGATAAAAGGTCAAAACTAATTTTTAAGAACTCCAGATGCCAGACGGTCTTAATTTTACACTGAACTAGTTTGTGTACATCTTGATATATGCATATAGTGTATGTAAATTCAAATACTAACCAGGATTATTGCAATAGTGTAGGTCAAACATGCACCCAAAAACCTGTGAAGTACAACCATAATGCCAACATTCCTGAAATTTAGCATTTTTTTGAAAAGTATAGACATTCATGTGCTCTGAACATTGCATTAGGGTACCAGAATCTCAAACAAATTTGTGAGTCATTCACTCAGTAATGTAGTAAAATAGCATCTGACTACATTTTCATGTAAGAACTACCTAAAGTAACAGAAAATGATAAAGTGCATTGAGGTTTTTGTTTGGACCTTTTTCCAGTTGCTAACATCTAGATGGTGTTTTAACAGGCACGAGAGGGGACAATAAAGATATTTTGCTTAACGTTTTAAGAGCTCGTATGAAATCAAAGAGGTTTGTGTGACCTTTGGCAATGTAGCTGTATGATTGGGGCAGTATCAGTGTCCCTCCAGTCATACAGAACAGTAAGCAGGCTGAAAAATTAAAGGTCTTCAGGATTCCAACAAGGTTATGACTGTTTCAGAATAACAAGTGGCATCTCTGCTGTTGTTAAAGGGTATTTATAATCCTTGTACATTTTACATTTGCTGAAAAAATGTCATGAGGTCAAGGAAAGACGTGCAGGAAAATGAATAATGACTTTGGGAAAGATGATCAAAGAAGAAAGACACCAGTCTATGGCTATGGCAGATGCTACAGATGTGGATCAGACATGCTGTTTCATACAGGCTACATAAACTAGAATACCAGCCAAAAATAACTCTTTGAGGGTGCTGAGGGGGACGAAAGCAAGCATAAAAAGGGTTAACAAGTTTGATACAGGCTTGCGGAGACAGAGTGAAATATTTATTTTATCGTTCTTACTAATACTTAAGTTGATTCTTCTGGGGTGTATTAGTGAAGTGAATGACCTATCCTGCAGACTTGAGTCTCTGTTAAGTGACATACAGACCGCCGTTTTTCTGAATAGTGTCCTCTTTGAAATGTGTATATCCTCATTAAACTGCATTATTATGTGGCTGCTTTAACACACAATGCGTTGGGGTTCAATTTGCTGTATGCTATAGTCAGTCATCCTCAGAATCCTGCTGCCAAAAAGAATTCTGACAGCAGAATTATGTTGATAAATCTGCAGCATATTTGTACCCTCAGTAGACGCTGCTTGACTGATTAGATCACATGTAAATGACACCAGGCTGTAACAGAACACCAAACACCTCTCTCTGGTAGATTTACAGAGCTCTGTGTGTCACTACACATTCATCATGCCCAAAATAGATCATATAAATAATATTGTCATGATATCCAGAATTTGGACAGACAGAAAGACACTTATCTTTGGCTGTTTTTGCTTGTCAGGCATGTACTTTTTTTGCAATTGCAGAGAAAATGTGAGTGTTGGTTGGGGTAGAACAAGTCTGTAACCACAACTGATCAAAACAAAATGAATAATAAGAGCACTCCGAGTGTTCACACCTCTTCTGTGGCTCAACAATCCCTCTATTATCTGATTTACCTGCATAAAATGTCAGGTACAAAATTCATTTAAATGATAAACCAACATAAATATTCTGGATTATTTACTTAAAATACTCATATGTCTTAACATACCAACATTACATTTTCTAATATCAAGGATCTCATCAGTACAGGTACATCTCCACTGCATTTGTTATAACCCATTGTTATGCCTGTTTCAGTGGCAGGTAGTGGATGCATGTTGGCACTAATTCTTTTACTAAACTGACAACACACACCTGCTGAGCATAATTCAGCTGCCTGGACAGATCCTCTTCAGTCTTCTTCAGCTTCAGCTCAATAGCCTGCTTTTCTGCCTAAAACATTGAGATATTTTTTCTATAAACATGGAAGAAATTTATGTTTTGATGATACATTTTACCTAGGTTATTTACATGAAGGGTTATAATATGTTGAACTTTATGATTAGAAAAAGTATCTTTTGTCGTTATGCCCACTTAAAAAGAACAATAAAATATTATCAATTCAATGAACTTCAACAAGCAATGTTTTCAACACATACAATTTAAAGGTCTTAACTTCATTTGGAGTAACTTTTATTCTTTGAAGACTTCCATGAGACAAACTCTGATCAAATACACTTAAGCATTTAAAGCTCTACTTGGACAGTATGTTCAGACAGTGATATGATTATGAATTCTCATGAACGAGCCAACCTTCAGAGATGAGAGGCACACTGCCAGATAGTCTTTAACCTCTTTATCGGAGCCTTGTACAAGCCGTAAAGACAAGTGATTCAGGTGTTTGAATGCATTTGTCTCTACAACACTGAAGTTGGCACAGCCGTTAAGTACTGGAGACTGACATGACATGTACAGAAGAAACCTGTGCAAAAAAAATAATAAAACAGTCATGCAAGGGTGTGTGGTTGTTTTAGTTCAGCACAATATAACAAAAAGTGTCTCTAACAGTAAAAGCAACAATTTGTGGCAGAATGCAAACACACAAGTAACTTAGCATTACCAGCCCCGTGGCTAAACTGTCAGCAGTTTAAAATAGCATAAACAGTCCATCAGCAACAAGCAATATCTGCAATACAATCATTTTGTAGCATTAAATACTACCAGTTTGATATAACAACTGAAAACTAAACATTCAGTGGAATACTGCAAGTTCACTATGGAAACACAGGAACAGGCTGCTCTGAAGCAACAACCTCTGGGCAAAGCTTTAATAAGGAAGGATAGATGTCCTCAAGAGAGCAAGAAGGCCAAAAATGTTAGAGAAGGTGGCTGAATTCATCACTTTGGACAACAAGCCCATCTCTGTGGTAGAGAATGCAGGTTTTTGACGTCTTTTAGAGCTTTGGATCCTCAGTCGGCCCTGCTGTCTCTATACAACTGTACAATAAGGTTTGCAACAGCATATAAAGTGATTTAAAACATATGTGACTGTGGTTAGTCTTACAGCAGACGTTTGAAGCTTTGAAGTTTGCTCTGTGTCATCAGGGCAAGTTGTTTTCACTACTTTTATGAGGATCTAAGATTTCTATTCAAGCATACCTTTTCTTAATCATAATACAGCACTAAGTGGATTTGTGATTTATTTTTGTGACCAAATAATTAAGTTAAACTAAGCTAATACATCATTTTAAATAGATTGATTTTATTCATGCTTGCTGAACTAAATTCAATTTATTAGGATGAACACATATTTTAGTTATTTTGTTATTTAATTATCTTTGTAAACAAAAAAAAAAACAAATTAAAAGTGGATGCAGCTGTATTATTTCGGCAAATACTAGTATCAGATCAGAACTCGGTAACAACAGATATTCATTACTTTAGAAAATGGAATCAGGATTAGGATCATATTGTTATGGTGACTGAGGCTGGTATAAACCCCAGAATTCAATAGTTTTGCTTTGGATAATGAGCACCGTCATCACCAACTCCAGTAAAACTAAAGTGACCCTGCTGTGTTACTGTATTAACATAGAACAAACAAACAAAGAAAGGGACAGAGCGCCATTCAAAACCTGTGATTCTTCTCAGATTTTCTTCCATTCCACTTTCTCTCCTGCGGCTTATAATGCTTTCTGGCAGAAATGGATTAATGCAAGGCAAAAGCTACAAACTGACTGCTCAAATCTGCTGTGTTGTTAAATGTATTCATATCAAGTGAAGAAAGTCCAAAATGTATTATCATTATCAACATTAATTTTATTAGATTCCCCATTGTTCTTTAGTAGGTGGTTTAGCACTGAATCCATTTACCACTACTACTACTACTACTACTACTAATAATAATAATAATATGTCTGAGTCCTGTTCAGAATAGCATAAATCCAGCAGGTCAATGAACTTCTGTGGAAAGGATGTAAAATCTATCAGTAGACCCTGCTGCATTTTCAAACTATACAAAGACAAAAGAGGAAATCATTGAGTTAAATAACCTAAATTCAAACACTTTAAGCAATGTAATTTTTTTTTTTTTTTTTACAATTTTACCAATACATACCTCTGAAAATCTTCCTCTGATATCAAGAGGTTGAAGAGAAAAAAAGGATCTACATCATCTGTTAGTTTTACTAGAAGATCCTAATAAGAACAAAAACAACAAAAGCTGAGTTACCGGAAAGAAAACTAGAATATTTGCTTTTCCTAACGACTAATGTGCATAATAATTAAAGTTCCATTACTACTGCCTGGTAACTAACACTCTGAAGACATTACACTGTAGGCAAGACTGTAGGAAAGATGTGGAATGTTTGATAGAATGAATGAAGTTTCTAGCTGGATTAAATATGAAGTGAAAATACAATGAAAAACTGAAATATAGGAATATTCTGTCTTTATTTGAATAGGAAAGTAATATATAATGTAGCAAAGTTGACTTTTGCTTGTCTTCAAGAAGAAAAAGGGAATAATCAATACTATCAACTCGCAATAAATCAGAATAGGAAACCAAATGGAATTGTGATACAAAAGTATACCATCCCAGTCTTACTTTCTCCTATTTGCATTATAGCTCATAGACCAACCACATTGTTTTAACTGTATGAGTGTATTCACATAGTATACGTCTTATATATTTTTATGTCTTATTCGTAGTTAATACATTTTTAATACTCTTAATTCTTCAGTGCTCTGGTATTTATTTATTTTACGTACATTTGTTGTGTTCTCCTTGTACTTTTGCGTCGTGGGTTTGAGAGAAAAAATAGGCCGACTAAGTAATGATTAAAATAATCATTAGGTTCAGCTGTAATGCAGTTTACTCTTTAGCCAAAAGTAGAGGGAAAAACTGGTATAAGCCCTTTAAATGTGTTTAAAACTCCAACTCACTCTTTTGTGCACTGGACTTGTTGTCATCTGAAGCTGAATCGTGATACGGATATTTGTCTTTCTGTAAAATAAAGGGTAAATAATTATTACGGTTAAAAAGAAAACTGACTGCAAATAGCAAGCATCTGTAATCTTAGCCAATTAAGATTAACAATGAGCAAAAGAGGATCAAGAAAAACATCTTCCACGTATCGCATGTCAAACTGATCACACTGATGGGAACACATGTAAATTCTGACTGCAATAAGTTCTCTGCAGTACAATAACTTAATTATCGCTCCTTATTTCATGATTTTGCACTTGTTTCAGTAATAGCTTCAGAATGTCTTGAAATAAGTCTTGTTATGTTTGTCTTGGAAATATAATGGTTTAGTAATCCATCTGTTAAATTTGTTATGTAGAGTATTTGTAAATGTGTCACCACTACTTTGCCTGTTCCTATTACTATTTTGATGATGTCACTTTGTCTTCATTTGTATTGGCCTGAATAATCCATCAATCACTCATGGAGAGTTCAATATAATTACTACAATTAATTCATTAACTGATAAGTGGATTAAAAGAAAAATTAGATGTCAAGTATTCTGATGTATGACGAATCATTTCAGTCATTTAAAAAAGTTAAACATTCTTCAGTTCCAGCTTCTTAAATGTAATTTAAGAATCTTAAATTTGCTGCTGTTATTTATGATATGAAAAATCTGTTGGCTGGAATAAAGAGACAAATTGAAAACTCTGATGAGCATTTTTAACAATCTTTTAAGTTGTAAAAACTAAGTAGTCATAAAACTGATGATGAAAAAAAAAAAAATCGATATGGCAATTCCTGTTGCAAATTAGTAAAGTCTTTAAATAATTTTATGAAGCTCTATTATGAAACCTAGGAAAATATCCCTATATAACAAATCTTATATGCGCATATAGATAAGGTTAGTACTAGAAAGCTACATATTCTCACATAAAACTAAGTAACATAAAATAACTGTAGTTAACTACAGTATGTAATAACACTGAGGTAGAGAAGCAACAACAGAATCATGTCTCATAGCTCAAAATTTAAAAAAAAAACATTGCTGGAAATATCAGAATATTTCACTGTAAGTGTATAACTCACAGTCATTAATATTGAAAAAAAAATATCTGTAACATTTCACACAGCATGCAATTATACAGAATATATAACGTTTACATATTTTAATTAAATTAAAAGAAAAATACATTTTCCATGATATCCTATTTTTTGGAGATGTACTGGTAATGTTTCCACGTTGTTGTTCTTTCTCAGATACACCTACTGTACAAAAACTGACTGTGGGGTCACATGACTACAATTAAAACATTTGAAATACTAACCCTTAGAAACAGATTTGTACAGTGATGATATATACAAATGAACCCTGTAAGTTTAATTTGTTTGTGCCTACACATGCCATATCAAGATTATCAGATCAGTGAAAACTCATTGTTATTATGGTCTGTTTGAAGAGATTCAAAATTCACATCAATCATTCAAATACGGCCAAATCATCTAATAAGAATTTAATTTTAATCAAAACGAATCAACCTCACGACAACGTCCACAGTCTTACCGTTCTTCGGAATCCCTGCAACTCACGTTCACCTGTAATACTTTGCTAAAGAGTTCTTCCATGTTGTTAAGACACCTAACGAATATTTTTGCTGTAAAACAACACGTTAGAAAAGCGGCTTGGCTAATGTTGAAGGCACAATCGTGAACCCTTCAGTTGTTCATCGTCACTGTTTTTGGATTTGGCGCTTTTCAACCACCAATTGATTTGCCCTGGAAACGGAATATGACTAGTCTTTCTTCGACGTTGACCGACTTGAAGCTCTTCATCGCCATCTAGTGGCTGGGAGTTGAGCCAACCCGTGTGCGCTTGCCGTTGCTCTGTTGCACGATCGGTCGATTGGTTACTCCCAGGATGAAGACTGTGCAGATATCGAGGCTTATCTACTAATGTCAATATTTTATAAATGTCTTCAAAAGTCTTATAATTCAATAATATTTAAGTTTATGAAGAAACAAAACGCAATGTCTATGCAAGTCCCAGCTGCTCATGGATTATAAAAATGAAAGTCTGAGATGCATGGAATTTAAGCTTCAAATAGTTACATGATTGGGTGAAAACCTCAAACTATTCTTTACCTTATATCAACTAACTAAATACTTAAGTAAATACTTACTAAATATAGGTTAATAAATAACAGTATGTGACTTTCACAATCAACTATTACATAACTGCTAAATTATACTTAGCCACAACTTTTAACTTATTCGTTACTGTGGAACAACAGTGTGTTTGCTGTTATCAGAAAATCTATTTTTAGAGTTGATTGGTTTGAGAAGAGACGAAAAAACTGTGACAGAATCTGTAAAGCAATTTCCATTGCCTTACATGGACTAATACAAAGCTGTATGTTTTCTGATTACCTTGCTGTTGTCTCCAAACGTTTTGAATGCCAACTTGCAACAAACAAAAATCAATGCAACAAACAGAACAATTAATCTGGCTTCAACCAAATAGATTTTAGCGCTTTAAATTTAAAATTGCTCTATTAAGTTTTTTTAATTTTGAGAAGTTTGAAACCATTAATCACATTTGTACTTCTCGTCAAGTTTCCCTTTTTCAAATATTATAATTTTTTTTTTTAAATTAGGGATGTTCTCTGACTTCTGCCACTGCAAATGAGTCTTTTTTCTATGTTTATAATGAATGTATTTTAACTCTCATTGCCACGTGTTTGGAGCAGTAAAATACTTCTACATTTACAATTTTTTAATCAAATGTTTCAATTACTGAAGCTTTCAAGTTTCAGCTGTAGCAAATTTGATTAATATTTATTCATCAAGGCCAGAAAGCATTTTTAGAGAATAGATTTAAGTGGGAGACCTTGGATCCTGTATTTTTCTGGCAGAAGCATGTTTTGACAAGCTATTAATGACTAGCAATAAAAAATGATTAAACCCATCATCATGTTCAACCAAGGCTTGCATATCACAAACACCTGTTTGAAAACAATTCTGTTCAGATAAAACCTTCTTTGAGCCTGTCAAAAATTACTGTGACGTCTCTTTCATCCTGCATGGCTCCTAAATTACGTCACTCTGCTGCTTTTCTCATCAGGTTCATCGAGTGAATTGTGTCAAATTTATTCGTCAAATATTTTCTGTAGAAAATGGAAAATATCGTAATAATCTTTGTAATAAAACAAATAGTGATAAGTAAAACAGGTTTCCATTTGATTTCCATCATTATCACATCCAATCCCAGTATTTAATTTGTTCCTTAGTAAACATACATCTAGACTCCCCAAACATTAAAAATATGTTAGACTTTAAAGAATACATGCAAATAACAACCAAATGAATTATTATAAAGGCAAAATCCACATTAAATCAAAACCAGATTTTCTTTATTCTCTTGGATTATTTGGAGGGAAAAATGATAGGCCAACCAGAAGGATGGATTTGTATTTTTGCAAGGAGTGGCAGTCCACATTATGATGTCGACGAAGTAGAGAAGGGACCTGATTTAAAAAAAATGTGGCTATTTGAACTGATTTATGCCCCCACAACATATCTTAAACTTGTCCACAATTATATTAATGTCAAATGATGTGGTGACCATAGAGCCAGAGTTTGTATCAGGTATGCACTTCTATTAATCTGGTGGTGAAAGTCCGAAAGTCCTTTAGTGGTGGTCCTGGGTTCAGGGCCAAGAAAATTACAGCAATACCCCCTGTGGTGGGTCTGAAACCCCTTAGATTGTGGTTCTGAGGAGAGGACTACAGTCTCTAATGGGTTTCATCAGCGACAGCCTAAAGATCCTGGGCTGTCAGGAGCTGACATGGGTGATGGGGGGAGCTGTCAAGTCCTGCCAAGTTCCTCACACATGTGATTGCTCCAACCTAATGTGTTGTAGCTCTGTTTTATTGTGTCCCATCTCTCTGTATTTAAGCCCCTGTCTTTCTTATACTCATATGCCTTCAATCCAGCAAAATGAATATTAATAGACTGTGACAGTGGTGCAGTGGCTTGCACTGTCGCAGCAAGAAGGTACTGGGTTTGATTCCTGGGTCAGGGTCTTTCTGTGTGGGTTCTCTCTGGGTACTCTGTCTTCCTCTCACAGTCCAAAACATACAAGGGGGAGAGGTTAATTGGTTACTCTTGATTACCCAGATTTGTGAGACGCTGGAATAGGCCCCAGCAACCCTGTGTGTAAACTATTGTTTTGTTTAGTTTTCTGCTGATTATTTGGGTCCAGGTCATGGGGGCAACAGGGTGAGAAGGGAGTTCCTGAAGTTCCTCTCCCCATCCACTTCCACCATCTCCTCCTGGGGGACAGCAAGACGTTCCCAAGTCAACCAAGAGATATAATCTCTCCAGTGTCTCCTCCAGGGTCTCCTCCCAGATAGGCATGCCCGAAACACTTCCCTAGGGAGACGTCTGGTTGGCATCCTGACCAGATGCCCATCCACCTCAACTGGCTCCTCTTGACGCAGGGGAGCAATGGTTCTACTCTGAGCTACTCACCCTATCTTTAAGGCTAAGCACAACAACCCTGGAAAGGAAACTCATTTTGGCCGCTTGTATTCGAAATCTTGTTCTTCCGGTCACTACCCAAAGCTCATGATCATAGGTGAGAGTTGGAACATAGAATGGCGATAAACTGAGTGAGTTTCTTCACCACAGCAGACCACTTTAGTGTCTGCATCACTGCCAACGCAACAAATCTTCCCAAGATAGCCAATCCACCCTTTTCCAGCTGAGAACCTTGGCCTCAGATTTAGAGGTGCTGATTCTCATCCCCGCCACTTCACACTCAACTGCAAACCATCCAAGCGCAAGCTAAAGGGCACTGTTCGATGAGGCCAACAGGACTACGTCATTTGCAAAAAGCCGAGACGAAGTCTGGAGGCCACAGAACTTGACTCCCTCCGCGACTTGACTGCGCCTAAAAATTCTGTCCATAAAAATTAGGAATAGGATCAGTGACAAAAGGCTGCCATGGCCGAGACCAACCCTAACTGGGAATGAGTCTGACTTTCTACTGACAGTACTCACCAATATCAGACTCAATGCAGAGATCCAATTGCCTGTAACAATCGACCATCTACCCTCTACTCTGGGAGAAACCACCACAGGACACCTCGAGGGACACGGTCATAAGCCTTCTCCATATCCACAAAACCCATGAAGACTGGTAGGGCAAACTGACATGCTCCCTCTAGTACCCTCACAATTGGTATAGAGCTGGTCCAGTGTTCCACAGACACTGGACACTTGATTGCTCCTCTTGAATCTGAGGTTCGACTAACAGCCGGACTCTCCTCTCCAGCACCCTGGAGTGGACCTTCCCAGGGTGGCTGAGGAGTGTGATCCCCCGGTAATTGGAACACACCCTCTGGTCCCCCTTATTAAAAAGGGAACCACCAATCCTGTCTGCCACTCCAAAGGCACTGTCCCCAATTTCCATGCAATGTCGCAGAGGCGTGTCAGCCAGGACAGCCCTACAACATTCAGAGCCTTGATGAATTCAGGGCAAATGTCACCCACCCCTGGGACGCCGTTGCTGTGGTGTTGTTTAATAGCCTCAGTGACCCTGACCCCAGTGTAAACTATCTTTGGAAGAAAAAAAAAAAAAAATTCATGAAATAAATCATGAAAAAGTAGACATCATGATTAATTTGACAAAATTATAATTAACTTTTAATTTAATCTGGAGAATGTTTTTGTTTTTTTTTTTAAAAAAGAGTTCAAACAATTGATACTATTTTCAACTTGACCTAACTAAGTGTAAACCTATATATAAACGGAAAGTAAAGCTGATGTGCATCTTTCTAAACTGGGAAACTTGAATTATGTGATGTGAATATGCAAGTTAATGTTATTTGCATGATAAACACAGTCCTCTTTTGAGTGAGGACAGTTATGCAAACTGCTAGGGGGGGACCTACACTGGTCAAACACATACTGTAGGTGAAGCTTCCATCTGTCTTGACAAGGAGTGAAATAATTATGTCTCCTGGTATTACATACTGTGGTGCAATGTAGGCAAAATAATAATCCAGCTACTCCCTCTATCAGCCCTACAGGACCTCTCACCTTTACCTAAAGCAGCACATCCACCAGCCCTGTTTTCATGCAGATGTTAACTGTGTCCTGAGAGTTCAGGTAAATTCATAGACTGTGCACAAAGATGGACAACATGACAACTCCCCAAAAGGGAAGCCAAACCATCTTGACCAGCCTCTGGTGGCTGGCTCCAATATAGGTCATAAACTCCTCCATTATTTCAGGTTGGTTCAAATTAGAAACCAAACTACTCCCTAAATAAATTTTCCAAAAGATGGTTGGTGTCATTTCAGGTGGTTATTCCCACACTGACATATGTTCAAGTCCTCATATTTCTGATGAATTTGATTTAATTAGTTATTTGTTTCTATAAAAACAGTGTGAAACATAATGATTGACAGCTGAGCTGTACTTGCAATTGGTTGGGTGGTTGTATGGGTGGATACTCAGTCCAACTCCGCTCCAAACAGACTCTGTCTCCAAATGACCTCAACAGCACAAGATGGCAGCACTTTTATTTCAGATATTTTGGCTTCCTTTTTTTTTTTTACAATGGGAGGAAGTGGCAATGCATCATCCATCTTTATTTATATCAATAAGTTTACATGGCATGATTGAAATTAATATACACATTTGTTGGCTGGTTGTGGTACACTTTATTTATTATGCTATCCTTTTGCATAGGGAAACATACTTATTTCAAGCTATGAGTTGATAAGCATTTCCTGATAGCAATGACTAAATATCATAATAATGATATTATCAAAGTTGCTCATATCTCCCGCAGTAGATGAATAACAATGGTTCAGAAAGGTATCAGTCAAACAATGTTTCATACAAACAGGGAAAGAATGTCTGACATCATTCCCTGTCCCTGTCTGAACATAGTCCTAAAGGAACAGATTACATCATGCATAAAAAAGCTAATTTATGAATTCACTTCAATTGAAAACATCTTTTTACAGCTGAAATTACATTCAGTTCTGGGGCCTTATTTATAGCTATAGTACATAGAAAAGGGTGCCAGAAAGAGGTGTATTTCAACTTACAAATTTACATGCAAAAGTTGTGACCTATAAAAATAAACAAAAACATGCATACTTTGAGTATGGAAGCCATGGAAACATTATATGGAATATGGAAACTTTGAGCCATGTGTACAAACATTCTAGAGGCAGGAAACTGGTGACACAGATGGTGAAGAGGTGAATTGAAGTGATTGTGTTTAATGATGCCTCTCATATGTTTAATTTCACTTAAAATCAAACATTAATTATAAATACATGTTATCCTAAACAATCAAAGCAGCAGCATTTGTTGTTCTTGTATTGTTCGCTTTGTCTGCTCCATCTACATGACACACCTTCACCCCTGCACATGAAGACTGTGTAAAGAATGGAAATAAAGCCAGCTCACACACATTCCATATCCTCATTATAACTTAAAACAAGTCAAAATGTAAAAAAAAAAAACAAAAAACACAAAAGGATTGCATATTGTTCACCTGGCAAACTTTTTTTCAAATGATATCCCAGAGTGAGGAATAACTCTGATGATAATATTGGTAATGAGTGAAGCAGCCTGATCACTGTAACGAAAAATACTGCACCGTAAACTGATGCACTGCTGGAAGACTACATGAATAGAAGAATTAAAAAATTGTGCTTTATAACATTATCCTCACCCATAAACACCTTGATTTCTGTCTTCGTGTCATCTTCCTCCTGCATGTTGCTGCAATTCACCATTAAGACCCATACTATAGCTGAGCATTGTTTTTTTAATGCATCAACATTCCTAAAGTGCTCTGCATCGCCCAACATGTATGTGTTGTAGAGGTGGGGACATGAGGCTTATCCAGATGTGGAGAATTTAACTTGAGTCACTGGGGATTTATACAAAGAACATTGCCTGCAGGTGTGCATTAGAATGCTTAATTAAATTTAATTATGACTCTCACCCGTTTTGATTTGGTACACTTTTATTTTGGATTGTTTGTACTAATTTCTAAATGAGACGCCTGAGCACCTTTTCACAGTGAAAATCTCAGACCAGGTTTAATGTCAGCAATCCATCTATTCCAAACTTCCAGGATTAAGCACAAAAGCACAAGTCGCCTGTAGCTCGTGCATGAGTGCAATTATGACAAGTTGTCAATGCAGTGTCAATCAAAAATGTATGATATATTAATTCATCAAGATGCATGAGAACATCTGTGGTTAGACCGTATGTAACCGTAGAAATATGCTGTTTGGAAAGTGACCATGGTCTGAAAATGCACTCCAACATAGAAGGTAGTGCGTATGCGCATAAGAGTCACCTTTGACTATTTATTTCATTGGAGGCAAGCAAAGCAATCATTTACTACAACAACTGAAGTTCTGAGATAAAAGCCTTGAAACAGGAGACTGCATTTTTTTTCTTTCAAAACCAACAACTACTGTTATCTTCTTTGATACAATGTGTCTTCATCATATTAAGTAAACAGTGTGTAAAAGCAAAGTACCTGCAAGTAGAGAAAAGCATCAATGTGGCATCACTTTCACTGGAAAAATTAGAATTCTACAAAATCTAAGAGGTTTAATAACTGCCGTGGGTCTGAATTACACAAGGGGTTTTGAATCGCAATTTATAAAGGAAGCTTTCAACTAATGTAAGACACAACAAAAAGAAATAGTTATTGGTTATCATGGAAAAGCAGCAGTGGGGCATTAAAAAAATAAGTTATAAAAAAAAAACATAGCCATTCTAACCCCGTGATTTATTTTGTAGATAAATGCAACTGATAAGTTAAAAAAAAACAATACAAATAAAAATAACAGGAAGTATCACTTCCATTAGTTATAGCATAATGATGAAACATTGCTGAATCAAACCCGGCATCTTTGTAATGTACATTATGTATCAGTCTGCATTTATCTCAAGTTTTATTATTCATATATATATTACATAAATGTTCACTTAATACAATATGACTGCTGAAAGAAAGGTCTTTTCCCTCAGAGCAGTATTCAAACTTACAACCTCATCATCTTATAAAATATCCTGACCAAATGTTTTATTTTCAGTTCATGGTCAAAGCCTGAAACAATCAGACGTGCCTACAGATATGATCAAATTAACTGAAAGATGTTTAATGTTGAGAATAAAGGAGAGCTGGACTTGTTGAGTGCCTTCCCTGTAAAAAAAACTGACAAAACTGGTAATTAACAGTAAATTAATTGTCAAACAATGATGCATTCCAAGTGGACACTCAGTATAATGGGACAACGTATAACACATAGGTAAAATTAACACTTCTAAGTGATATGTGTTTTTACTGTATATGTAAAATAACGCTACATAAAGATTACTTCTATGGAGCAATATGGAGGCATTTAAAGTAACATAGAATGCATTTAAAATGATTTATGGCTACACTCACAAATAAACACATTCTGTCTCCATAAGATCATAGATGTGATCTTCATTGAAAGTGTGACCATATGTAATAATTATGTAATGATCAATTATATATTATGTCCCATTTTGATCTTGATTTAGAGATCTTTTCATGGCAGACTCTATGACCTGTCAACAGTGGTACTACTAACATTAATATTGGCTCCGTTATTACAGGAGCCTGTCAAAACGTTCTTATAAATATGTAAATCCTTTCAATCAACAATCACATTCTATCCTCTGTGTAAATGAGGCAAAATATGTAGATAGTCCCTAAACTTAATCCAGCCCACTCTGATGGACCATAGGAATCAATTATTTCCCCCTGCAAATGCAGTCATTTACTGTTCCTCTCAATGTTTTTTGTTCTTTGGGCTGTTACGTTTTGTCATGGTTATGGCTTCTCATCTCACCATCTACAGAGCCCACTTCTACTGGCCAGTGCTGATTAGTACCAATACTCAGCAACACTTCCAAGGCAATCCTGTATTGCACCACACGGCATACAAATAATTTAATTCATATTATACATTTCTATTATAAATGAGCAAGATTTAAAATGGTCAGTACCAACTGAAAAACTTGGAAAAGGGCACAGCTGAGCAGGAGATTTGAGAGGAGTTTTACCTGGAGAAAACTGACTAGAAACAGTGCACGCTGTGGGGGAAGATGATCACATATTTACTCATAACTGTAACAACTTTACAATGCTTTTGTTTGTAGTATTTAATTTACATCAAACAAATGTCTCCATTCGTTAAATTTTTGAGACAACATGGCCTCCATTCAGCTAAAGTGACACAGGATTTTCACTTCATCTGATTTTACAAGATGTGCTTTTGAATAGTGCGTCAATCATTTCTTTCAGCGTAAGGCTCCATGATTGGCGGTCAAATAATGAAAGAATAATGAAAACCTGGGAATGAGACTGAAATGTCAGCCATTGCCCTTTTGAACTGCTCTCCCCGTGTTAACGCTTTAAAGTTAAATTTGTTTCTTATAATCTCGGCTACAGAGTTGCTGGTTGATGACATGCAGAAGTAAAGTGCACAGTTATCTTCATTGGCTTTTGGTTTGAATTTTAACCAAAGGGATCAAATAAGAAAATTTACCTGTCATTTTGTGAAGTGGTATTTTACTCTGAAAGTCATTAAAAATATCTGTGGGCACAGGGGCTCACCATTTTATTCCTGTATTGCATTTGCTAACAAGCAACCAGAATATAATCACAGATGCACACATTGGTTGAAACAACCTGTTCCCTGTTACCACGTTCCAAATTCAGAGCTGCACTGCTGATCTTCAGCATCTTCTTTGCTTTCGAGCATTGGGAGGACTGACTGATAAATTACATGTAAACAAATAACTTGGATAAAATGCATTCCAAAAATAAAAAAGATTTGTGTAAAATGTGATTCGACTTACAGAACTGAGATCAACAAATGTTTTAATTCAACAAATGGTTCTGATATGTTAATTACTTCTGTGAAACACATATCTTTTGTGTAGGCATTTTTTGTTCACATTTTTTTTTTAATCTGTGGAAGATGTTTTAGCTTATACAGTTTATACATTCACACATGGATTGTAGAAATGGATTGCCATTTTTTACTGCACATCTCAGGTCGGTGTGTCATCCCTGCAGACCTGACCTCTCACTTTGTGAACCATGAATGTTGGCTGAATCTACATAGTCCTTTTTTCCATTTTCCATTTTGGTACAACACTCATCATTTCCCTCCTATGTCATTCATATCAAATATGGGATGACATATCTGGATTGGACATTTGTTTTTTGATGTATCAAATTATTTACACACAAATACTTTTAGGTTTGGCATATTTAACTGAAGACATTTAGCAACATTATGCTAAGGCGAGGGCATTTTATAAACGAGTGGCTAAATCGAGGAGAATAATTTACTTGGTCATAAATCAATGTTTAATTTTACTGTAAAATAGTTGCTGGTAACCATAAATAAGTGTGGTATTACAGTCCTTTTTGAAATTTCAAAACAGTCTATGACACATTTCAAGGAGTGCGTGTTCTCAGCAGTACAATCTTTGAATGTATTCTAGTTCAACCTAGAGTAGTTTGACTTCAAGGATTGTCGCTTGCATTTTCACCTACCAATATTCAACATCCCTCACATGAATAAATGTTACTATCAAACCACCCACAAGTTATCCCATTTAATGGGTCTCTTCCTGTTGCTTGGCCACCATCATCCAGACATCCTGATTAAAACGCACAAACACAACACAACATTCTTCCTTTTTATAAATGGTATGTCCTTGTTATACAGATTTTTATACACATTACTGTGTTTCAAATTACAAGCAACATAATAGTACAGGTCAAGAAATAAGTAAAATAGCTTTAAAGCCAAGATGAGTAGGAATAGTGTTTAATGCATGCATCCATATGAAACTCTTGTCACATGATTAGTCACATGGTCAAATCATCATACAAGCAAAATGGACGGTGTTCTATGACCAATCATAGAACATTCAGTCCAGACCTGAACCATCAGATGGGACTGTGTGGCTTGGCAACATTGGCTAAAAGCCTGACAAAATATTCACAATAATAAGACTTCCCTGCTATAATACTATCAAATGTGTTTGCATGTCTTGAATATTTGATATTAAAAAATGCTGAGGACAGAGGAGTGTTTCTGAAAATGTCTTTATGTCTTTAGTTTCTTTTGAGAGCATTTAGGCAGGAAAGACATTACTTTGAAAAACAAAGTCCATGCATTTGCAAAACCAAAGCCAAACTGTTAATGGCGCTTCATTTACAACACACATGGCATTTTCAACACTTTGGGAGTGACCTATGACACAAAGCAAACCCCAATCCAGACAGACCTGAATGCCACTGAACCGATGAAATAGATCAGCTCTACAAGTGAAATCAGGACGTGTCAATAAAAGGAGCAGTCCAGCATTTTAGGAAGTACAATATTTACTGATACTATACTTTTACACAGAAACAGATGACAACATATCGATATGTTCACTCTTGGACTCGTTTGACAAAATAATAATATCTCAGTGTATGGACACATTAGTCCATATTATTTTTACAGTTTGCTCAGCTGTGATGGAGATGATTTGGTTTTCACTTGATCAAATGAAGCATAGATCTCATATAATTCCCAAAATGTCAGACTGTTCCTTCCACATAGTTATATCACTGTGCCTTTAATTGACTTGAACTGAATGATAGACGAGCAATGTGCAACACTCATGTTGGTATCTCAGCTGGTCACTGTTTCCCCCCAAAATGAATACCTGCTACATCGGTTAATGTTGAGTAATCACACATGCATCTTTTTTGCGTTTTTTTTTGTTTTGTTTTTAAAGCTTCCAGCCGTACCATGAAAAGTATGATCACTTTTCCTGTAAGTATTATTGTTCTGTAACTAAATGCAAGGCACATAATGTGTTTCAGGAAGTATCGTGCAAAATAGAACTTTAACAACAGGTCTATTATTAAAATGTATCGGGTGGGGGGGGGCGCAGGATAGAGAGGTATCATCAGTTTGAGCCATGCATTCAGATGATAAGCACAGCAACCAGCACCATGCAGTATACATTAACTTAAAGCCAACTTCAACCTTAAACCTATCATACCCAGCTCATGTCAGCACCCTCACCACAAACCTGAAGCCCTTTAGGGACCAGCTGCTGCCATCTTTATCCCCACACCCTGGGAACGGAACAGGAATTGACATCGACTCGTGTTCAGACTGAACACTTTTTCAGCATGGCCTGACTTCATACAGAGTGAATAATTCAGTGCAAAATCACATGGGGAAAACAAAACAAGATTACTTATTCCAAAACCATTTAAAACTAAGTTTAAAAATACAAATAGACAAGAGGATAAAAAGTTTAAAATGTCAGTACGAACTGCCGCACATGCTCAGTTTTAATTTTAAAGATTCTTATAGGCATTAAGGCTTTACTTAGCTATTTGTGACCTTGTTAAGCATTCTGGATTTTACTCTGTTAGCCATGAGGAAAAAGTCAAAATGTGACTACTGATACAGCAGCTTGCATCTTCAAAGGTGCTCCTAATGATAATCCAGTATTTCCTCTGATTGATACTACTCTGCTTCTGCTCTGGACTGTATGTACATCAGGCCCACTGCTTAAACCATGACAGCGCTCAGACATACTGGATTTAAATATTTTGGATTTTGTTTCTGTTACAATAAAATGTGTCAAGACACAAACCACTGCTGTACAACATGTTTTGACTTCTCCTCTGCTGTGAACACAGGAAACACAAGCGGCCAAATAGTTGAATAATGTCTGCAGAAACATTCCAGCTGTCATATTTATATTCGTATTCATGGTGTTCAATCAGCTCAACATAGAAATACAAATCCACACCCCAGGCAACACATTTCATAGATTGCTTCATGTGCTAAGGTGAGTGGTTACTAAGGAAAAAGTAAGAAACAACAACCAATGGGCAACATGAGTTAATAATGAGACAACTCTGACTTCATAACTACATTTGATAATGAAGAGCTAATAGAGAATAGACTGCCTGATCATGATTATCAGGAAAAGCAACAGTAAGGTAATCATCGGCCATAACACTACAAGCAGTGACAGGTGAAGCCACAAGTGAACATTTTGACCTTGAAGTTGATATGTTTAAAGAAGGAAAAATTGGAAAATGTAAGGATCTGGGGGACTTTGACAGGAGCCAAATTGTGATGACTAGACAACTGGGTCAAACTATCACCTTGTTGGGTGATATTTTGTCTTGTTGGGTGTCCCAGTCTGCAGTGGCTGTTACCTACTAAAAGTGGTCTCAGGAAGGGCAACCAGTGTCATTGCAACAGGATAATGGCCCCTAGAGGTTAACAGGATTAGAAGGAAGACTAGCCCACGTTGTCTAACTGGACAGAAGAGCTACTGTAGCATAAAGCTGCTGAAAAATATAATGCTGGTTCTGATAGAAAGGTGTCGGAAAACACAGTACATCATAGCTTGCTGTGTAACCAAAGACTGGTCAGAGTGTCCATGCTGACTGCAATCCACCACTGAAAGGGCCTCCGGTACAATGAACACATGAGCATCAGAACCTGGCAATGGCCTGGTCTGGTGTGATGGACATCATGTGGACAGTTGAGTGTGTACCTGGGAAAGAGATGGCACCAGGAATCATTGTATGATGAAGGCAGTGTGATGCTTTGGCCAATGTTCTCCGCTCGACTTAACTGGTTAAGACCAAGTTCACCCCTTCATAGAAACAGTACTCCCTCATGGCAGTGGCCT
>KV751359.1:2305008-2307508 GCA_001698575.1 Mola mola
TTTGAGAAACAGAATAATTAATTTGTTGGATATAATAGTTCTTGGTGATGACACGGCCTCAAAATTCCCCAGTGCTCAATCCAATCAAGCATCTGTGTGATGTTCTGGACAGCTGATCGACATTTTGCGTTTATCAGTGAGAAGATTCGTCCCGAGCTCCTCAAGGCTCTGGATGTTGTAGGGCTGTCATGGTTGACACGCCTCTGCAACATTGCGTGGACATCGGGGACTTTGCCTTTGGAGTGGCAGACAGGTGTGGTGATTCCCCTTTTCAAGAAGTGGGACCGGAGGGTGTGTTCCAACTACCGGGGGATCACACTCCTCAGCCTCCCTGGGAAGGTCTACTCCAGGGTGCTGGAGAGGAGAGTCCGGCTGCTAGTTGAACCTCGGATTCAAGAGGAGCAATGTGGTTTTCGTCCTGGCCGTGGAACACTGGACCAGCTCTATACCTGCCCGAGGGTACTGGAGGGAGCATGGGAGTTTGCCCAACCAGTCCACATGTGTTTTGCGGATCTGGAGAAGGCTTATGACCGTGTCCCTCAAAGTGTCCTGTGGGGGGTGCTCCGGGAGTATGGGGTAGATGGACTCTTGTTACGGGCCATTTGATCTCTGTTTTGTCGGAGCCAGAGCTTGGTTCGCATTGCCAGCAGTAAGTCAGACCTGTTCCCAGTCAGGGTTGTTCTCCGCCAAGGCTGCTCTTTGCCACCGGTTCTGTTCATAATTTTTATGGACAGAATTTCTAGGCGCAGCCAAGCGGTGGAGGGAGTCAAGTTTGGTGGCCTCCGGATTCCGTCATCTGCTATTTGCAGATGACGTGGCATCATCGAACAGTGACTTCCAGCTCGCACTGGGACGGTTTGCAGCGGAGTGTGAAGCGGCGGGGAAGAGGATCAGCACCTCTAAATCTGAGGCCATGGTTCTCAGCCGGAAGGGGGTGGATTGCCCACTCCAGGTCGGGGGAAAAGTCACTTCCCCAAGTGGAGGAGTTCAAGTATGTCGGGGTCTTGTTCACGAGTGAGGGGAAAATGGAGCGGGAGATTGACAGACGGATTGGGGCAGTGTTGGCAGTGATGCGGAAGCTGAAGCGATCTGTTGTGGTGAAGAGAGAGCTGAGCCAGAAGGCAAAGCTTTCATTTTACAGGTCAATCTACGTCCCAACTCTCATCTATGGTCATGAGCTCTGGGTAGTGACCGAAAGAATGACATCGCAAATACAAGCGGCCGAAATGAGCTTCCTTCGCAGGGTGCCTGGGCTCAGCCTTAGAAATAGGGTGAGCAGCTCGGACATCCGGGAGTGGCTCAGAGTAGAGCTGCTGCTCCTCCTCGTTGAGAGGAGCCAGTTGAGGTGGTTCGGGCATCTGGTCAGGATGCCTCCTAGACGTCTCCCTGGGGAGGTGTTTCGGGCATGCCCATCCGGGAGGAGACCCCGGGACAGACCAAGGACACGCTGGAGAGATTATATCTCTCGGCTGGCTTGGGAACCTCTTGGTGTCCCCCCTGAAGAGTTGGTGGAAGTGGTTGGGGAGAGGAGCGTCTGGATCTCCCTGCTCAGGCTGCTGCCCCCGCGACCCAGACCCGGATAAGCGGCAGAAAATGAAACGAAACGAAAAGAATCTTGGCATTAGAGCAGCGTGGGTTATAAATTTCAGAATCTATTAAATACTAACCTCTTCAAATGGTAAAGAGGATTCTAGAGAAATTGAAAATGTAGCATGCAAGATATTAAGCATTTAAAGCATTTTTAGAGATTATAAGCCAAATGTTGCTTTGAAAAAGCCAAGAAAGAATATTGTTTGTCTCAAAAAAGCAAGTCTTAAATAAATTTTAATATCAAGATTAGACAAAAAAAATGCAAGCTCATGGCTTAAAATGTGTGTTTGAGATGCTTGATGTTTTTCTTTTCACTAATGGTAAGCCATCAAAATTTGACGTTCCATTCTCCAGTTTACAGAAGAGGATTAGGGCAAGGTATGAGAGATAAAAATATGAGAGCAAGAAGATTTTTTTTCATTATACACTTTGAGAAAAAAAAGTTGAAATGTCTAGAAAAAAACAAAATGGTGAGAAAAATAAGAAATGTTGAGAATCATGTTAAAATACAATTTAGTAAGACGCAGCCCCTGCCTGAGCGCCACACCTTCGGGATCAAACAACTTGACCAACTGTGTTATTGTGTCTTGTGATACTACATATCCCCTCTAGTTTAGCTTACACAAATGTAGTAAGCTCTGCGCAGTTAACAGTCTTACAAAGTGAGCTTCTTAACGATTCAACTTTATTCAAGAAATTATATTTCAACATTACTTTTCAACATTCAACATTCTCGTCTTTTTTTCTTGACACATCAACTCTTTTCTCAAAATGCATAATAAAAAAAAATTCTTAGTCCTCTCATTATTTTTTATTTTCTCAAGCCTGGCCCTAATCATTTTCCATAACAGTTCACCCCTGCCTCAACTAAAAAACCTGGGCTGATTTGCTATGGTTTATCCACACAATG
>KV751359.1:2310008-2336993 GCA_001698575.1 Mola mola
ATTTTTTAAGGCATTCATCACACAGTGGTGGAATGTAATGATGTATTGTATTGGTGTTGAGTACTTTAACTCAAGTAGTGAACTTAAAAACTGTTTTTATGTAATTTTTTTTTTTTAATGTAAATTATGTAACTTTTATGCAAATTTCAGTTTTGTGCGACTTATGTTTTCAAGGCAACTATTCAACTTTTCTGTCTTTTATAATTACTTGGGAAGTTTTAGTTAATAGCTACTTAAGTCTAATTAAAATATGATAACATATGATAAAAATAAAAATTAGGGATACAGCATAAAGACAAGATATTTGTTGTTCAAACTTAGTTTATTTTTATGTAAATTTTTGCTAAAGTTGACACGATGTCTTCTAAAAAAGTTTTACAGGGAGTTTTTACCTGTTTCTTTCATCACTCTTTAAATAACACTCAGTAAGCATTTGAGAACCAAAAATTGTCTTGAAAGTGAAATTTCGTCCCATTCTTCACATGAGACTTCAGTTTCTCAACAGTCTGAGGTCTCTTTTGTCATACTCCACGCCATAATTTTTAATTGAGCAAAAGGTCTAGACTGCAAGGAAGTCAATCTAGTACCTGTGCTTTTTTACTGTGAAGCCAGAGGCTAAGGCAGAACAATGTGCCTTAATGTTCCTCAGAAATAAGCAGGACATCCCTAAAAAAAAATATGTTGTTCTCTAACCTGTATGTACTTTTCAGCATTCATGGTACCATTGCAGATGTGACAATAATAAAGCCATAGCCATTAACACCACCCCATACCATCATAGATGCCGACTTTAGAACTGCGAGCTGGTAACAATCTGGATGTTCCTTTTACTTTTTAGCCTAAAGGACAAAACATCCATGATTTCCAAATACTACACTAAATGTGGACTTGCAAAGGCACTTTTCCATCTAGCATCACTTCATCTCAAATGACCTGTGAATTAAATTTCTAGATTAATTGTCACAATGTGGTGAACCTCTTAAACCTCTCGAATGAGAAACAACTCCAATCCCCCTGCCCTCCCTATTTTACCTCTGTAGCTCTGCCTGGCCCTTTAAGATAATCGTTTTGACTTGTTGGCAATGGCTTCCTGGTCTTAGCTCCACAATAGAAACTGCTTTCCTTCTTCTGAGTGTCCCTTCATTTAAATGACTGGAAGTGGCGAGTTACCACAATACAGTATAAAAAGATATTAAAGTAAAATCACAGAAAACAGTGTCAGCACCATTTACTAAAACTTATATTGTGGCTCATTTAATAACTCAATTGAAATGACGAATCACACAATAGAATCAAATTTTAATTGGCTCACAGTGAATTATTACAATCCTAACTACAAATATACCTCTGTTGACAATTTTGTTGGGGGGATAAAAAAGTGCAGTGAAAAAGTACTCTGGATGTATTGTATTTTTTTGTATCTGTCACACTGAAATATTTCAGATTATTACTAATCTAAATATTAGACAAAAATATACCCAAATAAATGCAAAATTCAGCTAATGATTTAATTTATTGAAAGAAAAACTGTCTAACCCTACCTATTCCTATGTGAAAAAACTAATTGGCCCATCAGGATCTAAATCAAGCAATTAACTAAATTGAATTGATAATCAGGTTCAATTTCACTGTCCACACCAAGCCATGATTTGTTAAAGTTAAACATCACTTAAACAGAGGGCTGTCTGACAATGTGAAGGAGGATAAAAGTTCTCAAAAAGCAGCACATGATGTTGTCAACAACACACAACAGAACATGGGAAACAAAAGTTGTTAGTATCTATAATCCGTTAAGGATCACAAAGACATTTCTAACACTTTAGGACTTCAAGTGAACCACAATGAGAGACATTATCTACTAATGGAGAAAACTTAGAACAATTTTTCTTTTGCAGGGATAGCTGGCAAACCAAAATTCCTCCAAGAGCTTACACGTCTCATCCAAGAGGTCACGAAAAAAACCCAGATTAACATCCAAAACACTGAAGGGCTCATTTTTCTAGTTTCATCTGGTAAAAGGCTAACACGGTGGTGGTAGTGTGATGGTCTCGTCTGCTTTGCTGCATCAGGACCTGAAAGACTTGACAGAACTGATGGAACCATGAATTCTGCTCTTTACCAAAAAAATGATGGAAAATGTTCGTCCATCAGTTTATGATCTAAAGCCAAGCTCAGTTCATTTATGGGACGGGGCAATGATCTGAAGCACCACCTCTGAATGGCTCTCTTTCATTTATCAGATGTAAAAGGATCCTGAGATCCAGATCACACTACAACATTTGTTAGGTATAGTTGTGGTGGTTTGCCTTATAATTCATGCTATTTTAGCTTCTAGAGTCAAAACATAATAAAGTATCCTCTCAATGGTGAGGAATACTTTAAAAACGACTTCTAGAATCAGGATTTGGATCCAGATCCTTCATTTTCCAGCTAGCATTTTGAACTACTAGGTTCCCACAGCAGGAGCTGGTAGGAAGTTAGTAGGTCAAAATGCTAGCCAGCTCCTGCTTCTGTGAAACTTTTGGGGGGTTTTATTGGATCCTGTAAAAGTGTAAAATGAAGAATACTAACCTGAGCTTGGTAGAGTCCGCCTGGGTCGCGAGGGGTGACTCCAACAAAGGAGGTTCGATTGGCAGGGGGTGTCCCTGGGGCTGAATATGCTAAGAGGGTGAGTTAACAACATCAGTTTCAGAAATTCTCAAAATTCCATGTTATTTATAAAGTTGCATAAGGCAGTATTTTTAACAAAATGTCAAAATCTGTTCATTTCATAAAAAACATCAAATCTCCTCACAGTCGCTTCATTCTGCCTGATACAATTTGTAGGATATAATTCTGCCGTCTCAATGGTCACGTCATTTTTTTCTTTTCACTGGTCATTTTTCATCAATGGTTGTTTTCACTGGACACAGTAATGCTGTTTTCTTTCTGTATTTCCCTGTCTTGTGCAGTTGATATGCAGACATATACAGGGCTTTTGAGAAAAGGTAAGGTTGCTTTGTCAACTGCTATGTATAAGGACAATACACATAATAATTAAAATTCCACATAACTGTAGACATATAACATAATATTGTTTCTGTTGCCCTATTGATGACATATCCAAAAGGTTTACTTCTAATTGTTTGTATTTGCTAAAGATTTAACTTACTGTAGATTAAAGCTATTCAATGTCCTGTCAATACTGAACCTGCGTCAAATGTGAATAGCTTCCTTCTGCATCACTCATTACATTGTATATGAACAAGATTAGTTTGTCTTGGCCTGTTTTACAGAAGCTGTCATGTTGTCATGGATTTAAGAGAATATCATAGGAATGTTACCAGAGCATGGTTATACATCCCATAGGATTTTGCTATTTTTTTGTGTGTGGAAAAAGAGTAGCAAGTGACTTCTCTTGGCGTACAGCATGATGTCATACATGTAGAGGAGGTGGCTGATCGTTGTTCCATTTCTGAACCGGTATCCAAGTCCACTCTTTGTCTTGATCTGGCTGAGGGGGTTCAGGCCATTGCAGAACATCAGGAGGGATAGGGTATCTCCTTGGTATGTGCCGCACTTGATGCTAACTTGGGCAATTGGCCTTGAATTGGCTTCCAGAGTAGTCTTCCACAGCCCCATCGAGTTCTTGATGAAGGCTGTTAGTGTCCTGTTGATCTTATATAGCTCCAAGCTCTCCAGTATCAATGTATGTGGCATTGAGTCGTAGGCTTTCTTGTAGTCAATCCAGGCAGCGCACAAGTTAGTCTTCCTGGTCTTACATTTTCTAGAGACTGCCCTGTCCACCAGTAGCTGGTATTTGGCTCCTCTGGTGTTACTATCAACCCCTTTCTGGGCCCTGCTCATGCATTGAGCCACAGGCCTACTCATCTTGGCTGCAATAATGCCTTACAGGTGCTTCCATGTAGGGCATCCTGTCGGCCGGTGGTTGGATGGAATAGTTCCCTTCTGGGGGGTGATCAGGACCATCCGGCCTTGGGTCAACCAATCTGGGTGGGTCTCATCTTTCAGCAGCTGGTTCATCTGACCAGGCGTGCAGTGAAGCTAACTGCAGGCATGGAGGGCCTCCACATCTCTAATCTACTTCAGGCGGGCAGCCATGGCCTCTGTTTAGCAGACTCCAGTGCCTCAGTTATGACCAGCTTGCTGTACTTCTTTAGTACTTTGGTGGTCTTGCCCTTCTCCAGCTCTGACAGCTGACCAGCTCTGACAATTGGCTAACTGTGTTGCCTTGATCTTAGCCTACATCTGTCTACTCCATGGAGGGTATTGCCCCTTGCTCGCATTCATCAACTTGTAGCCAAGCACCCTAGGATTACCGTTGCTGTTGCATATATCAGCTTGTTGGTCTCAGTGATGTTCACAGTAGGGATAATTTGTCGTGCTGCATTCACATCTTCTGGCAAACCTTCTTAGGGTATTCTGCCACTAAGCTTTGTGGCAGAGTAACCAGAGTAACCGTTCCTGGGGGTTCCAGGTATCTATGCTAGCCATTATCTTCCTTCTCAGGTCAGCTGTCCTTGTGCTAATGCCTCCTGGGCTCCTTATTTGAACCTCGATCTTCCGTACCAACTTCAGTGATGTTAACCACTGAGTTATCCAGCTGCTATATATATATATTGTTTATTTATACTTTTTAATTTATTTATTTTACGGTATAGGAAGTAACTTTTTCTATCCTATTTCTAATTTTCCATACAGTTTGATTCACTTATTTTCCATTAGGAATGTAAATGCTTTTGAATATAGTAATGTTCTAGCTTTAATCTTTTCTGATCTTGATTTTATCGGTGGTCAGAATTATCTGTGCTCAGTAAGACCAGAACATGGGAGAAGCCAAGCTTGAAGGCTTTCTTCCAGACACATCGTACCACCTGAGGTATCATGCATTTATCTCTGTGAAAGGGTTGAGTTTAAAACCAAATCCATGATGTTTTCCTAAATGTCAAAGTATTTTTGTTGTGAAGCTTAAAAAGCAACAACCAAAAAGTTAGAAAAATTAACATAAAAACAGCCTGACACAGGATACAAATGCCAACATAGATTAAAACCATGTGAACAACCCACTCAGTCAAGATAACATGCTGGATTTGAACTGCTGGGTCTTTAAAATGCTTGCTGTCTGACAGAAAGTTAGGCTAACCATCTGTATCAGTCCAAGTAATAAGCTGCTGCATTAGTAATTAAAGCACTGGACACGGGTTACAACATATGTATAATGCAGATCATAATTAAAATAGTGCACTAATTATCAAAGAGTGCACCTCATTTTATAAGAACAGTACACCTGCAAATGTTGCAGCTGCAATGAAAACTATTACGTCTGTGTTAACTAGCTTATTTTTAAGTTACAAAATATAGGTTGTCAGATATCGATACTTTGGATTGCTTGCTTGAGCTCGTTACTGCCCCAAAACATTTTCAGCAACCACAAGACTTAACAAACAACTAATTTAACTATATTATACATTTAAAATACTGTAAATTATTATGAATTGTAAGTTACTGTACCTTCTTTCTGTATTGTTATATTCTGAATTATAATATATTCTTTTGCATTTTGATAACTTACTGGGTGATGTGGGGGAATTTGCTCCTCCATCAGAGGACGTAGAAGAGGCCTTTGAATTTGCAGGCTGTGTTGGCCTGGGGAGGGAGGATGGATGAGGAGCCAGGGAGGGTGCTGGTCCAGGAGGTGCCAACATCTGTGATGAGATGTAGTGACCGGGCAATTTAACCTGGCTACTGCCATTCAACTGGAAACATAAGAAGAAATATACTCCTGTTTTACATGTGCTGCAACACTGCAATAATTGTAGTGATTAGTGTACTATAAGGTATACCTTTCAAACAAAAGCAATATTATCAATATTTTTTTGCACTCTGGACCTAAAAGCCTATTAAACAGTTTTCCATCACGCTATCATGCAAACTTTAATCATAAATATTTATACACAAGAACTAAGATAGTGACACATCTGCATAGTGTCTAAAATTTTAAAAATGGGAACAACTGAATTTTTACTTTACAGTATATATTAAAGATTTACACTTTATAGGCCCTCATGACATCACAAACTTATCAATCAGGCTTCAGATTTTCCTCATGAGGAAGCTTTTGGGTTACTATTTTCTCTAATTGTTATTTTGATTCTGCCTCAATCGTCAAAGAAGCATTCGCTACTGCACTTGTAATAGTTAATGTGAGTTGTAGCTGCATCCTCTTTAATCATTACATTATTCCTTCAACATTTTTTTTTCCTGTGTTCGTTTGTGTGTTTGATATTTTGAGGTAGTACTCATTAGTAATTTTAGTGTCTACCAATCAATGGTGTCTTAGCTTCTGTCAGTTTTCAAGGGGAAGTATTGGGTCTATAAATGAGTAATTAATAATTGACTTAATAAATAATAAAAGAATACAACTATATATGTTTAGTGTCATGAGATAACTTTTGTTATGAGCTGCCTCTATTTGAATAAAAGTTGACTTAACTTTGTCCGTACGTTCTATTTGTTATTGTAGATAGTTCTAATTAAGCTTATGTATGTATGTTGCAGTGTTCATTCATCAGTTTGATTTTACTAGTTATTTGATGCCATTCAAGCATGTTGAGAAGTCATGATTGATAGCTGACATTTGCTGGTGATTGGGCGTGTGGGTGAATGGATGAAAATCATAGATTCTTGCTCCAAAAGTCATCACAAGCACTAAAAGGCAGTCACGCATCTTTATTCATGTCAATGGTTAAGAAGTGAAAAAAAATTATATAGTTATTTGTGCGGTTAAAAGCTAGCTGTTAGCCAAGAGTGGTAGGGAGTTTTAGTAGCGTACAGTTAGAAGCTCTGTGATGTAATTGTCTTTACAGTGGTCTTGGTGTTTCAGCTGAAGAAACTGGACTTCTTGTAGTTTCTTGAAGACGTTTCGCCTCTCATCCAAGAGGCTTCCTCTGTTCTGTTGGATGAGAGGGGAAACGTCTTCATGAAACTACAAGAAGTCCAATTGCCTTCAGCTGAAACACCAAGACTACCATGACCTTGATGACTGAAAATCTTCACCGACATCTTGTCTTTACAGTAGTTGTCCTCACCGAGCTGGATGTTTGATTGGCAGGATCGCAGGCCAAAGAAACCAAATCTTTTAGTGGGTCCTGAGCCAGATGAGGAGGGTAGCGGATTGCGCCATGAGAGAAGTATGAGGATGATGGGAAATGAAGAGATGAAGAGGGATGGGGACTCCGAGACAGACCTTCCAAAGACAGCAGAGAGACAGAAAAATCAAGACAGTAAATTACATTTTAATTACGTTCATTGTGTTCTCCTGATAAGAATAAAGTTTGCGCCTGTGTGTGTATTACTGACCACTGTGAACGGCTATGACTGGGCGGTGGTGCTGAGTGAAGGGGCCTAGTCTAGGTGAGTCTTCAGAAGGACTGTCTACTTCAGCCTTCTTGACTGGGGGAGAAAGACCTGAAACAAACCACATATACATGTTGGGGCTTTTGTCTCCTGGGCGATTTTTGGTTGTGCTTTCACTTGAACAAAATGTCACTGATCTAATCAATTGAGGATGAGCTGGTAGTGGGGGGCTGGTTATACCAAATACAGACTAAAAATTAATTGTGGAATCATTTGCCTCTTGTGCATCATTTCCTGTGAAACGTTGTGACATGTAGGCTTAGCTTGGCAATAGTGGCTAAATTTGTATGCCTCCATAGATATTCTGTATCATAGCAACAAAGTCATCTCAAACGAACAAAATACTGTGACTATGCTATGACTTAAGAAAGAACAGTTTAAACAATCAACAGCCAAGGGGTTAACTCCACCCACCCAAAAAGAAGTAAAAAGGAAGATTAATATTTACTTCTGATTTCAATTTTTTTTTTTATTATTTGTTTAACTCACTATAAAGTTTTTCTCAGAAAAAAAATTAAAGGTTTTAGTATTTCCACCTGCCACTCACAATAAGTGCTCCTGAATCAATGACAGAACAGTAGTACGCTTCTCCTATATGGATTAAGGGCGCACTCACAGAAGGCCATCCGTACCTTGCCACAGCACATTTTAGTGACAGTCTGGTTTGATAAACTAGTGTGAGTGCTCCGTACCATGCTTACCCAGAATACACTTCCTTACCCTGGCAAAGTTGGAAGAGCAGGGCTTCAGCACAGTACGGTTTCGCTTGCATATGCCCGGGAACGCAACGCAGACATGACGTATAACCGATTCAACCATTCGACAATACCTGTCTTGCATAATCGATAAATTCAGGAAATATGAGGCCGTATCTGAACAGAAAGACTCCAAATAAACCACGAAGTCAGTGAAGTTGCAGTAATTTTCTCTGTGATATTTTCCATTGTAGTGGGACTGTAAAACCCTGTGCACACTTTCTGCAAACAAGGACGCTTAATGACAATGTAACCGTGCTCAGGCACACTTGGTTTCAGAGGAGTGTGAGTGCAGAAACAGCAGGGCAACGGGGAGGTGGGACAATTGTGCTTTGGTACGGTACAAAACAACAGAGCCAAGTCCAAGTGGGGCCTAAGACTGAATAGGAGACAATAACAACTTTAAACAAAGCTGACAATGATTTTACCACATAAATAACAAATACAGGTAGTCTTTCCTGATTAATAATGATAAATTTGTGATAAATGCTTGTTTTGTGCCTCCTAGTACAAACACAGCAAGTCTTGTTCTTCGGTTACCTTCCATGTCATCAGTCCAGTTCCTGGAGCTGCTGGCAGGAGAGGAAGGTGAGTGGTAATACTCCCCTCCTGGACTGTCAGCCTCTTCCTCCATAGAGCCAGACTTATGACGCTTACTCCTGCAGACATACAGTATAGACAGACACACATTCACAATGTCAGACATGTGGGATCGCGGTGTAGTGTTTTAAAATTGATATCAATCTGCTATCAAAGAAGCCTAATTCTCCCAATTCCTCTGTTCTCTTTACATATTTTATCTCTGGGGAAATTCTGACTGTGTAATTGGATTTGTATTTATATACCACTATAGTCCACTGATTCCTCAAAGTGCTCAAGGACAGTTTAACTTGCCTCAGTAAACATTTAGAAGAAAATCTACTTCTCTGGTCTTCTGCTGCTACGGTGTGACTGACAAAGTGTGTGTGTTCTTGCTTTTCTACAGTATATTTGTGAACTCTTCACAGCTGAAGCCCACCCACAGTGCTGGGCCCGTCCGAAATGCTGGACCCACCAAGTTGAACTCTGGAGACTCCCCTGATATGCCTGGTGGCTCTCATTAAATATTCCCAGCAATATAGAAAAGTAAGAAATGGTGTGTTTGTATTAGTTTGCAAGTGTGTGTGTGTTTGGGTAGTCACCCGCTGGATGATGTGCTGGCCAGTGATCGTCTGAGGCTGACTGGCTGGTTGACAGACTGGTTTAGGTCATAAGCCAGATGACCCTGGAGCTCCCCCATAGAGAAACTAGGACCCACGCCTGTGACAACTCGAGCTACACACAAAGAGAGAACACAAATGTGGATTATACCCAAGTGGAATCCTCTGCCCGAGTTTGCGGTTTGGGTGACTTTGGACAAATGTTCATACAAATATCACCAAAATAATCTGGCTGTCTGTTCATTTAACAGTACGAATGATGTGGAAAACTGGCGGGCTGGCTACTGTGACAGAGCTGTAAATAAGATCCAGAGTTTTGAAAAAAATAAAGACTCTCAAACCCAGCTCCCTTCACCCATGCCCCACCTCTTCGTCAAATATTAGATTAGATGGGAGTAAGTAAGGAATCATAAGTAGAGGATAAGTCTAAAGTAGACTTACTTCTCGAAACCTGGATCAGCTCAGTGACACTGAAAACTCCCGATGTCTCAAAACTCTCCTGGAACTCTGGACCATCTGTGTGTGGAAACACAACAGCTTTCACACACTCATACTCTACCAGGAAAATTCAGTACAGCAGCAGTAACTTCATGTCAACCATTCCTATGTTGGCTTCTCCTGTTCATTAGTTTATTAGTTAATGTTCGTTCATTTAATAAATGTTATGTGGATGCATGGATGGAGTGACCCAGTACCAAGCTAAAAAGGTTTTCTATCAGAGAACTGTGTGCATTTGATGGCTTACTTGTGTCTTAAATAAAGCACATCATGCACAATATGGACTTAGGAAGAAAATGGTTCCAAATTTCAAAAGCCTTGTCTTCTTATTTGCAACTATTGCAAAGGATGCTAAACTGTTGTAGGTAACGCAGATAAATAGTACACAATCATAAACTTTTACAAGTCACGAATGGTTACAAACAGTAACAGAATGACCTTTGAATCAGTCAATCCATAACCAGATTTCACACAGGATGTTCTTCTAAAGTGCAAGATCGTTTTTTACCCATGGTGGCAGTTTGACTGTCTTCATGATCTGAGCCCACCCCTGTCCGACTGGGACTGCTGCTCTGCTCTGCCTCTGAAGAGAGAGAAAGAAAAAGAGATTCCTGATTTCAGCTGATAGATGTAAACAGGCCAGCAGAGGAGGATACACCTAGGGGTTCACCGTTGCCACACATTCATCCTGGCTACTCAGTCTGTCTCCTATACTCTTGACTATGACAACTAAACAATTGAATTCTAGATTTAGAGGGAAAAAATCTATAATAGTTATTGTAAGTTCCTTTAATCAAGTAATCCAAATACTGTATTTGTGTTTCTGTTTATTAGTTTTGTATCTATTTTACAAGTTTGATATTAATTCATTGTTTAGCTGTTTCATATAATATGTGATTTTATGCTTTTTTTGTGATGTTTGGGACCTTGACGATGAAGGAAAGCTTTGCTAATTGAACCACAGTTCAAGTCATGACTGTGTGAGTGGGTTAGGACAGTCAGTGGCAGACAATTGATATTGGTATACAATTGGAAAGAGAAATATGGAGTTAGATTAGTCTCAAACTTCACAAATATATATATATTAGAAATATTTATTGTTTTAAATATATACAATCAAAATCCACTAATATGCATTTAAAATAATTTGTAATTAATCCAAAAACATACGTATTCTGTGACTTTTATTCACAAACTGTTGAATCTGCATTTACAAACTGCTTGTGCCTTGTGAACTTCACTACATTTGTTTGTGGATTTATGAGACTTTTACAACACTTTGATTGACCAATTCCTTTTTTTCAAAAGGGATTATCTTTAGCCAATCAAATGTTCCCTCCTTTCAGCTGTGCGGGTATTTTACTTTTCAGCCAATGACCTAAACGCAACTGCACAGCAGTTTCTGAATAATTATGTTACCAACATGAAATGGTATGTTTTTTTTTATAGGATGATGAGGTATATTTCAATCCGGGCAAACTCATGGGGTGATATGGCAACATTGGGTCATAACTAAAATATAATATCTGAAAGAGCAAACTAAAGGACAACAATGAACATTCAATCAATCAACAGCAATCCATAGTCCAGAAAACAGAACAACCAAACAAAGCTCAAAACATGAGAAAAAAAATATAATGAACATACAGGGAAGGCTCAATGAACACAAAAACTTGGCAAAGACAAGGGGGAGCACAAAGACTTAAATACACAAGGAGGGAAGAGATAGCAGGAGACAGGTGTTAACACAGTGTAATCACAAAGAAGGGAAGTGTACATCAAAGCAAGACACAAGAGGAGAAACCCTACAAAAAAAAAAATAGGAAAAATCAAAGTAAAAAATCAGAAAACAAACTCAAAACATCATGGAAAGAGTATTGAGGATAGTCAGGAAATAGCCCGTATATAATATTGGTGGTGATCCGGACCACCATTTCTATATTTTTACAGGATAGGGGATGGGATCATTTAAAGTCGCTACATTGGTTAAATAATAAAGCAAAAGACTTGCAACTAACATTAATGGGAAGCATGTTGACACCATCATAATTATAACAGATACATTGCATTGTGAGTAAAATTTGCCTTACTTCTGACATGTGGGAGGGGACAGTTTGGCCTTGAAGGACGTCTGTGCTATTCAAATGTTTCTGATTAGCAAGCTTTTCAATGCAGAAAAAATAGGAAAGGTAAGTAATTGAAATGTAAAAAATGTATATAATCATCACATTAATAAGTATGCAACTATTAGTATTATCTTCATATTTCAGATCTTATACAAGGAAATCCCAGTGGGGTTAATAGTCCTCTCTAAAGAAAAGGAATGTTCTCCCCCTCAATACAATATACATATCAATGTAAACAAACTTTTCCAATAATGTAATATGCTCAGAAAACACTGGTGCAAAACAATGCACATCCATATACTACATGGTGTACCAATGCCACTTAATGGCCATTTGTGGTATAACGCACACAACTCACTATAAATCCTGGGACATCTATTATTACTGCTTAATAATTGTATATACATTAGTTATTTAAAACCTTTCAACATAACGGTATAACCCTTTGGTTATTTACATTCCAATTATTCTCTGTCAGTATTAATGTATGTTGTTTTCTATGTATACATTTATGCATTTATTTTACGTTTATTTGTTGCAATTTTCTGTCAGTGTCCATGGGAGACATCCTGAACCTTTGTGTGAAGGAGTAAGTGATATATGTTATGCTATACTTATGTTGGGGCATTCGGAAGGAGATAATGGCTCAGGCCTAAATCAAACCTTCACCGTGGAGCCATGTGCAGTCTACTGTTTTTGTTTATATAATAATAATAGTAATGGAAAGCCTACTGAATGACCAATGACTCCCTTAGCAAATCAGCGTGGCAGGTACATCACCAGAGGAGTGATGATAAAACATGATAAAAATTAAATAAAATTTTAATCCTAAAAAAATGTAGTCTTGCTAACGTTTTGACGTTTTTGCCAAATACCTTACATTCCTGTCCTATATCACAGTGTTCCTTGAAACGGGCGTGAGAGCAAACCCGAGAATAGCCCAAACCTAGACCGGAACAGTTCTGAACTTTATTGACAATGTTCAAGAGTCCAAACAGACGACAATCAGGAAGCCTGGTTGGCGAGCACAGTCCAAGTTCTAAATGGGGCAGGAGACTCCGGAGAGGGAGTCCAGGCAGGCTGCAGGCAGACAGAGAGCGGACAGATGAAAAGTCCAAAGACAGAAGGCAGATCAGGTTATCGGGGCAGAGATGAGGAGACGTAGTCAGGGGCAGAAGGCAGGTCAGGTACCAGAAAATCCGTCCGGAAAAGAGTGCTGGAGGGTAGTGCATGACGCGACGACAATCTGGCAGAGAGTGAGTGTGGAGGAGCTGGTTAAGAGCTGGCTGGTGGGAACAGGTGAGTCTAATGATCTTGATTAGAGCAGGCAGGTAGAGTGGGTTGGTAGAAGGGAAAACCAGGAGTGGACTCTGACAGACACCCCCCCCACCCACTTTAAGGGAGGGCTCCTGAAGAAATGTCCAAAAAAACCGAGGGTGGATGGAGGGGGAAACTGGAGGGGGGGCCTAGAATTCCTCTGAGGCACAGGAGCCCTCCTCTTCGGAGGCAGATGAGGAGTATGAACTGGATGGGGTGTCCACATCGGAGCCACTCTCCTCCGGCGTAGCAGCAGGCTCATCTGCAGGAGGTCTCCCCCTAACAGAGGATGGAGCAGGCTGGTCGGGATGCATGCAGTGGAAGTCCCTGATTAAATCAGGGCTTACAATGAACTGGGCCGGGGCTGGGCCATAACCCTCCCAGTCCACCATGTACTGTATTCCTCGTCCACGGCGGTGAGAGTGCAGAAGACGTTTAACTGCAAAAGCAGGGCCTCCATCGATGAGCTGGGAAGGCGGAGGGGGAGGTGTGGGGCGAACCAGAGGACTTTTTCAGACAGGCTTGACTATGGAGACATGAAACGTCAGGCGGATCCTCATACTGCGGGGAAGCTGCAGAAAGACCGCCTCTGGGTTAATAATCTTTGTGATGGTGAAGGGCCCAATGAACCTGGAGGCTAGCTTACGACCGTCCACCCTCAGAGGCAGATCACGGGTGGAGAGCCAGACACTTTGGCCGACCCGGTTAGGCGGGAGAGGGCTTGCGTTGCTTGTTGGCACTGGTAGCACAGCGGTCGGCAAACTTGAGGAGGGCAGAGTGAGCTTGGTCCCAGGTGCGCTGGCAGCAGCGGATGAAGGTCTGAGCAGAAGGGCAGGTTGCCTCCTTCTCCTGGTGGGCAAAGAGTGGGGGTTGATACCTATAGGCGGACTGGAAGGGGGAAAGTCCAGTAGAGGAGGAGGTGAGGTTGTTATGAGCATATTCTGCCCAAAGGATCTGTTCAGACCAGGAAGCAGGGTTGTGGGCTGTCACAACAGCAAAGGGTAGTTTCCAGGTCCTGGTTCTTTCTCTCCATCTGCCCGTTGGACTGGGGATGAAAACCAGAGGACAGGCTGACTGAGGCTCCCAGCAGACTACAGAACTCCTTTCAAAATATGGATGTGAACTGGGGACCCAGATCGGACACAATGTCGGCACGCAGACCATGGAGCGGGAAGACATGTTGTAGGACCAGTTTGGCTGTTTCTTTGGTTGATGGAAGTTTGAGAAGGGGGATGAAGTGTGCCATCTTGCTTAACCGGTCTACCACCGTGAGGATGGCACTGTGACCCTTGGAAGGCGGAAGACCAGTAATAAACTCCAGGGAAATGTGGGACCATGGTCGAAGAGGAACAGGTAAGGGGTGCAAAAGGCCAGCTGGAGGATGACGAGGGGTCTTGTTCTGGTTGCAAATCGGACATGCATTGACATACCCACGGACATCCTCCTCCATAGATGGCCACCAGAAGAGTTTCTGCAAGACACTGCAGGTCCGCTGAATGCTAGGGTGACAGGAGAGCCGAGAAACATGCCCCCACTGGAGTATGTCAGAGCGAAGGGGAGCAGGGACAAACAGACGGTCAGGCAGGTAGGGCCTGGCTGGTTCTCAATGGCTGCCCGTACTCTCTCCTCGATCTCCCAGGTGATAGAAGCAATGAAGCAGGAGGCTGGGACTATGGTGGAGGGTTGAGATTTTTCGTCAGGACTCTCCGGAAACTGACAGGAAAAAGCATTGGGTTTGGCATTGTGGGAACCGGGCCGGTAGGGCAGGGTGAAAGTTTAACCTGCAACCAGCGGGCTTGTCTGGAGTTCAGTCTTTGGGCTGCAAATGTACTCCAGATTACGATGATCAGTCCATACCAGGAAAGGCGGCTTGACACCATCCAGCCCGTGGTGCCACTCCTCCAGGGCCAATTTCACCGCCAGTAGTTCCCTGTTGCCAATGTCGTAATTTCTCTCTGCTGGGGTGAGGCGACGAGAGAAGAAGGGATGGAGCTTCTGGTCGATGGCTGCGCGTTGGGACAGGATAGCCCCTACTCCCACGCTGGATGCATCCACTTCTACGACGAACTGGCGGTCTGGATCAGGGACCTGGAGGATAGGAGCCATGGAGAAACACAACTTGAGGGTGTCAAAGGCTCTCTGGGCTGCATCAGTCCAATGAAAGGCGGTCTTGGATGATGTGTGAGCATAGAGGGTGGCAGAAACCGAGCTGAATCCCCTGATGAAGCACCGGTAAAAATTGGCATATCACAGGAACCGTTGCAGCTGTTTTCGTGTCTTTGGGACTGGCCAGGAGGCTACTGCGGAGACCTTAGCAGGGTCTGTTTTTAAAGAGTCTTTAGCGATAATTTAGCCCAGGTAGGAAACTGAGGAAACATGGAATTCACATTTCTCCGCCTTGACGAAGAGGCTATTATCCAGGAGGAGGCGGAGAACAGATCTCACATGGGTTACATGGTCTTTCTTACTCCTGGAAAAAATGAGGATGTCATCCAGGTAGACGAAGACAAACTGATTGAGCATGTCTCGGAGCACGTCGTTAACCAGGGCCTGGAAGACAGCGGGAGCGTTGGTCAACCCGAAGGGCATCACCAAGTACTCATAATGCCCTGTACGTGAGTTAAAAGCAGTCTTCCACTCACCCCCCTCCCAGATGCTGACCAGATGGTAAGCATTCCTCAGGTCGAGCTTGGAGAATATAGTTGCCCCCTGGAGCAGTTCAAAGGCAGTGGAAAGAGGCGGGAGTGGGTAGCGAGTCTTCACACTGATATTGTTGTCCCCGATAGTCTAGGCAAGGGCGTAGGGTCTTGTCTTTCTTTTCCACAAAGAAGGCCCCCGCGCCCGCAGGTGAAGAGGAGGGACAGATGATCCCCGCCGCCAAGGAGTCTTTGATGTATTGGTCCATCGCCTCTCTTTCGGGGGCAGAGAGAGAGTACAGGCATCCGTTGGGAGGGAACGCGCCAAGTCAATAGCACAGTCATAAGGGCGGTGTGGTGGCAGGGAGGAGGCTTTGGTCTTGCTAAAGACTTCGTTCAGGTCGTGATAAACAGCTGATTGCTGATTGAATAAGCAGATTGACCGGCTGGTTAGGTGTGGGCAGGAGCAAAAACTGGATGTATTCACCGTGGCCCCACGGTAGGAGCATGTGCACAGGGCTGGTCTTATTATTCACCTGCCCCATGACGTGCCCATCCAAGGCTCTGGCTGGAAAGGGTGACGGCAACGGCTCTAGCTGCAGTCCCAGCTGGAGGGCGAGGTCCTCATTCATGATACTCCCATCCGCCCCAGAGTCAATGAGGATGGAGACGGGATGAGAACCAGAAGGCAGCAGAAACTCAGCAGTGATGATAGGTCTGTCCATGGAGGCGGAGTTAGTGGTAGAACTCACCAGTATGCCTCCATCTACTGATGAGCTTTGGCTTTTACCGGGCACCGGCTGACAAAATGACCGGGCTGACCACAGCACATATGGAGATTTAACTGCTGTCTCCTCTTCCTCTCCTCCGGTGAGAGGCGGGTACGGCCAAGCTGCATCGGCTCAGGATCCCCCTCACTGGAAGGAGCGGCTGCAGCTGAGGGTACCTGTGCTGATGTCACTGAAGGCCGGGAGCGAGGAGGGGTGCGAGGACAAGGGAGGCTGAGTGTTTCTGAACGGCGTTCCCGTCGACGTGACTGGATGCGCAGATCAATGCGTGTGACGAGTGCGAAGAGGTCCGCCATCGAGGACGGCAGTTCATAAGCCACAAGCTCGTCTTTTATGTATCCAGCCAACCCCCGTATGAAGATGTCACAGAGGGCGGCCGTGTTCCAGTCACATAGGGGAGCTCTGGTTCGAAAGTCAATGGTGTAATCTGTGACTGACCGGCTCCCCTGAACCAAATCCAATAGATCTCATCCAGCGTCAGCTCCCAGAGGCCCGGTACCAAACATTTTCCTGAGTTCATCCTCAAACACATGGAAAGAGCGGCAGGCAGGTGTCCCTCTCATCCACTCTGCTGTTCCCCACAAGCGCACCCGCCCCGTGAGGTGATTGACTGTGTACGCCACTTTAGCCGTCTCTGAAGAGAAGGTGAGCGGCTGCAAGGAGAAGATGATGGCACAGTTGCAAAGGAAGGCGTTACAGGTTGCCGGGTCGCCTTCATAACGCTCCGGTGAGCCCACGTTAAGATCCCGGACTTGGGATGCAACAGGCGAAGCCACAGCGCCGACAGAGGAGGATACAGCCGCCCCCGGCGAAGCTCACGCGCCGGCCGGTGAAACAGCAGCGTCCGCTGATAAAGCCGCAAAAACCCGCAATGGGGGAGCCCCCACCTCCAAGGCTTGGAACCGGGCTTGAGTGTTCGCCATGACGCGCTGGACCTCCGCCATGACTTGTCGGTTCTCGGCCGTGACCGCGACACAGTTGGCAACCAGCTGACCGAGCATCTCCTCCATTCTAGAGATCCGGTCGTTGGTCTGTAATGGGTCCATTTCTGGCCAGATTGTACTGAAAACGGGTGTGAGAGCGGACCCAAGAAGACCACAAACCTAGACCGGAACAGTTCTGAACTTTACTGACAATGTTCAAGAGTCCAAACAGACGACAATCAGGAAGCCTGGTTGGCGAGCACAGTCCAAGTTCTAAATGGGGCAGGAGACTCCGGAGAGGGAGTCCAGGCAGGCTGCAGGCAGACAGGGAGCGGGCAGATGCAAAGTCCAAAGACAGAAGGCAGGTCAGGTTACCGGGGCAGAGACGAGGAGACGTGGTCAGGGGCAGAAGGCAGGTCAGGTACCGGGAAATCCATCCGGAAAAGAGTGCTGGAGGGTAGTACATGACGCGACGACAATCTGGCAGAGTGAGTGTGGAGGAGCTGGTTAAGAGGAGGCTGGTGATAGAGCCAACAGGTGAGTCTAATGATCTTGATTAGGAGAGGTAGGCAGGCAGGTAGAGTGGGTTGGTAGAGGGGAAAAGTAGGAGTTGACTTTGACATTCCTATCATAAAGATCCTGCACAGTCAGTGTCACCCAATTACAAGTGTACATTGAAGATGACGAAAGACCACCTTTGCACACTGTCCTGTTGTCGAAGGCTTGTTGCTAGCTAACAAGAGTACAAGAGAAAACTGATCTCAACGGTCATAATTGATTTAAAAGTTGATGCAGAAAAACTTTACAGAAATTCTGTACATGTTTATCGATACTAATGAGGGAAAGCTAAAGTGTTTACTCTACACTAACTTTGATGAAACTTATCTATCAGGTTTAGATGTTTGCAGGCCAGAGTTGAAGGCTTGCTCTGTGCATTGCTGAGATACAGTTAGGTCCAGAAGTATCTGGACAGTGACAGCTTTTTTTGTCACATTGCCTCTACAGGTGTCAATAAATTAGAATATCATGTGAAAGTTGTTTCAGCAATTCAATTCAAAAAGTGAAACTCATGTATCATACATCCATCAGATCCATTGCACACAGAGTGATATATTTCATGCGTCTATTTTAATTTTGATAATTATGGCAGCTAATGAAAACAAAAAATTCAGTATCTCAGAAAATTTGAATATTGGTTCAATATTCCAGACTCATGGTGCCATTCTTATCAGCTAATTAACTTAAAACACTTGCAAAGGTTTCCTGAGCTTTTAAATGGTTTCTCAGTTGTGTTCAATAGGCTACACAATCATGTGGAAGACTGCTGACTTGACAGTTTCCAGAAGACAGTCATTGACACCCTCCGCAAGGAGGGTAAGCCACAAAAGGTCATTGCTAAAGAAGCTGGCTGTTCACAAAGTGCTGTATCCAAGCATATTAATGGAAAGTTGAGTGGAAGGAAAGTGATAGAAAGGGGTGCACAAGCAACAGGGATAACCGCAGCCTTGACGATTGTGAAGCAAAGCCCATTCAACACTTTGGGGGCGATTCACAAGGAGCGGACTGCAGAGTCAGTACTTCAAGAACCACCTCACACAGACGTATCCAGGACATGGGCTACAACTGTCGCATTCCTTGTGTCAAGCCACTCCTGAACCAGAGACAATGTCAGTAGCATCTTATCTGGGCTAAGGAGAAAAAAACACTTGACTGTTGCTCAGTGGTCCAAAGTCCTCTTTTCAGAAGAAAGTACATTTTGCATTTAGTTTGGAAATCAAGGTCCCAGAGCCTGGAAAAAGAGTGGAGGGGCACAAAATCCAAGTTGCTTGAGGTCCATTGTGAAGTTTCCACTGTCAGGGATGATTTGGGGGGCCATGTCATCTGCTGGTGTTAGTCCACTGTGTTTTATCAAGTCTGAAGTCAGCGCAGCCATCTACCAGGAATTTTTAAAGCACTTCATGTTTCCCTTTACTGACAAGCTTTATGGAGATGCTGATTTCATGTTCCAGCAGGAGTTGGCACCTGCCCACACTGCCAAAAGTACCAATACATGGTTTAATGACCATGTTATTACTATGCTAGATTGGCCAGCAAACTCGCCTGACCTAAACCCCACCTATTGTCAAGCGGAAGATGAGAGACACCAGACCCAACAATGCAGACGAGCTGAAGGCCGCTATAAAAGCAACCTGGGCTTCCATAACATCTCAGCAGTGCAACAGGTTGATGGCCTCCATGCCACGCCGCATCAATGCAGTAATTCATGCAAAAGGAGCCTGTGATGGCTGCATGGAATCGCCACACAAAGGGTAGTATAACTCTAACCTCATACAACATACCCTATACCTGATCCTTTGTTTAGCACACCGTATACATTTAGAAGATCACATAAAGACAACACATAGATTTAGTTCATTTATATTACTTTAACCTTTATTTGCCATTTCTTTGATAATTTACATTGTATTTAAGTTGAGTGCACGCATCTTGAGTTACATTGTAAAGGTATCTGATTTGGTTTTTTGCTGTTCACCTCCCGTTCTTTCCTCTGTCCTTCTGTTGGTCTGGCCTCACCTGGAGCTGGCTTCCTCTGGCAAACTGGCAAAGAGAGCGTATCTTCTTTGGACTGAACTAAATAGCAGAGGGGTGAGAATGGACTATACCATCTCTTGGGAGAAGTCAGAGGGAGCACTGATTTGTGTGGTCGTAACATTATGTATTTGTTGATATTATAATCCTTGTTTCAAAGTAAGCATCAATGTTTTTGCTTCAAAATGAGTAAATTATTTTTGTTAAAAACAGATTTGTTAAAATGACATGTGTTTAATCTTAATTTGTTAAATACCCTTCATTGGTTTTTTGTACCCGACCATGTCTATATATATTGGTTCGGTTGTTCAGTATTTTAGTTTTTTAGTTAGATTACAGTTGAGTGGTTTTAAAGGTGTCAGGCCAAATTATGTTTCCTTTTTTAAGCACATTTTTGTACAGCACCTTGGTTTGTTTACCCCTTTTTTTCTTCTCTTGGGTAAATAAAACCCTTAATTTTGCACCTTATCCTCTGTCCTTGTGCCTTGGCATGCTTGGTCCATTACAGAGCCCCAACCAAGTATTGAGTGCATATACTGTACAGTACATGGACATTTTTTAGTTGGCCAACATTTCTGTATTAAAAATCTTTTTTTTTTTAAATGTAATGTAAATGTAATGTAATATTCTAATTTTCTGAGTATACTGAATTTTGGGACTTCATTAGCTGCAAGCCATAATCATCAAAATCAACAGAAACGCTTGAAATATATCACTCTGTGTGTAATGACATACAACTGGTGTTGCCACCACCACCATGGATTTGAAATAAAACAATCAACAATCAAAGTGCAGACTTTTAGCTTTAATTTTAGAGGTTTCACAAAAAAAAAAAAAAAAATGGTATTTACAGTTTGGGAATTATGTTTCATTTAGAGAACCTCCATTTTCAGGGGCTCAAAATTTTTTGCCAGTGTAATATTATTGTAAAATATAACCTTAGTTTTTAATACTAGGATTAAAATCCTTGCCAGTCAATGACTGCCTGAAGTCGGGAGCCCACGGACATCACCAAATTCTGAGTTTCCTCCCTGGAGATGCACCAACTTCACTTGGTGCTTGTTTGTGGATCTCTATACCTCCAGGTTTGTCTTCAGTGACTAAAAAAAGCTGCTCTACTCATTTGAGATCACCTGACTGACTTGGCCATTGAAGAATATTCAGTTTCTTTTGTCTTCAAAAAGCCTTGAGTTGCTTTCACAGTATTTTTAGGATCATTATCATGCAATAACACTGCCATAACACTACTTCCCCCACATTTGACCAATGATGTGCCATACTTTAAATCATAAGCTGTTCCTTTGCCTCTCCATATTTTTCTCTTCACATCATTCTGATAAAAATTTATTTCAGTTTCATCTGTCTAAAGAATCTCATTCCAGAACTTGTGATGCTTTTTTAGATATTTTATGGCAAACTATAATCATGCCTTCCTATTTTTGAAAGTTACTAGTGGTTTGCACCTTGTTGAAAACCTTCTGTATCTACTTTCATGAAGTTGTCTCTTGATTGTAAAATTTGACAATGATAAACCTACCTTCTCCAGACTATTCTATACTTGTCTCCATGTTGTTCAGGTATTTATTCACCGTCATCCACTTCAAATGTCTTCTGTGGTCTTTCAGACCTTTTGATGTTTTTGAGCCCACCAATGCATTCTTTCTTCTCAAGAATGTACCATATTGTTGATTTGGCCAATCCTATAGTTTTTGCCTATCTTACATAGATTTATTTTGTTTTTTCAGCCTAATACTGGCCCGCTTCACTTGCAAATGCCAATGCCACACCTGAAATCAACTCTAGACCTTTTATCTACTTCATTTGTCTTGAAGTAACAAAGAAACAGACCACACCTAGCCATTGAAACTGCTTGTTAGTCAATTGTCCAAATACTTTTGAGCACCTTAAAATGGAGGAACTTTGCATAAAATGGTAATGTTAAAATGTAATTCCTAAATGGTAAATGCTACATTTTTTTTTAAACCTCTTAAATTAAAGCTGAAAATCTGAACTTCGATCATATCTTGATTGCTTTATTTCAAATCCATTGTGCTGGTGTACAGAGGCACAATGATAAAGAAACAGTGTCATTGTCTATGTACTTTTGGACCTAACCGTGTGTTTATGACAGTTAGACAGACAGAAGATCACAATAAACTTGATAGTTGACTTTCAAAATCTTATTAGTTCATCTTTTGAGTCCAAGTGAATGTTTGTAAAACAGATATGAAGGTGTGTGCTAAATGTGTGTGTTGGTTTATACCTCTTTCTTGGACATAGTAAGCGAGGTAGAGGTCAAGCTCTTTGACTGATACAGAGATGTGTCGAGGCTGAACACAGAGGACTGGGTTGGAGCACTGGCCGCCCTTCACCAGTCGTTCTCCATCAGTGCTTTCCAACGGGATTCCTTTAAAAAGGATGACCATCACAAGGTCCAGCCTCCACACCTCGAAGGCAAAACACAGATCTGATTCACCTCATGTAAATCACACTGCTGCTTTCATGAGTTTGAGTGGAAGAATGGACAATGAAGTGTTTATGCTTGTGTTCAAATTCATTTTTGTGCAGAAGCAGAATTAAACTTAAAGTTCAAAGTTTTGAAGTGGAAATATCTTTGGTATGTTTCAATTAACTTCAACTTCAGTAGTAGCTGCTGACTTATTCTTATATACGCTGTATTGTGAACAAACTTGATGACACCTTTGATGCAAATCTACTTTAGGCTTCAGAACAATGCGTAGGATGAAGCTGGAAAGCTTATATATGGAGACCTAGTGTTAAATTTGATCAATACTCAATGAGACACATTGCTCCTATTAACTACATGTTTAATATGATATAAGCCTTTTGAAAAATAAAGTTTTACAACTATGTTTGCGAACAAAGAGCATGTCTCAAACAAAACTCATTTTGCAGGGTTCACATAACCCCCACACACATTAAATTAAAAATAAGTATTCATCTATCTGAAAAAGAGCAAAGAGGCAGCTCTACCACTCAGAGCCTCAACTCCCCAATTCCCATCATTTCTGGTTGACACAAACCCACCACTACAGTTATTCATCCTCCCATCCTAAATCTCAGCTTCATCAAACATCATCCCTAAACCCAAATGCCTTTATCCTTCATCCCTCCACACATTTCCTTCCATTCCATATCCCTTAATCCCTCTTCTTACCCCTGAGCAATCATACGTCCCTCTTATTATTAGACAGTCTTCAACCATAATTTGCAATAAACTATTCTAAATTCATTAAGTTGTTAATTCATTAAGTAGGTACTTGTTTGTGTATAAGATTGTGAATAAGTCAGAGCCTTTTCTTCGTCCCAGTCCTGCCGGCTTATGGTAAATATCTGCCTATTGCTATTCACTAACAAAACAAGTTTACCTGCACCTGCAAATATATAACTATTTATGCCCATGCAACTGACATAAGGTTTTTCTCCCAGTCTGCAAAAGAGTGGGAATGAGCAGGGAGGACGAGCCGAAGGATTTTTGATGGAGAGCAGAGCGAAACAAGACCTGCAGGTTTTGTTTTCTTTTTATCCGCCTGTTCCTATTCATGGCACAGTTAATGCCGCCCTTTCCCAAAAGATTTGGTTGACTAAACTGGACCTGCGGGATTCCAATTCCAATGTGGTCCTCTAATACAGACTTGACTGGTCGTCGCGAAAACGTTTTGAAAAAAATGTAGACACAAAATCTCAAATCTGGATTGACAAACAATAACAACCTGCTTTCAAACAATCATTGTTAGAAACTCATAAACATTTTCTATCTCCACTGGACTGGACATTAATATGTTAAATTACACAGAATTAAATTTACCTTGTCAGCTTGTCGGAGACAGTCAATGCGTCTCATTTTGCCTTTCTGGTCAGGGTTTGAAAGGACACAGCAAGCAGCTTTCTTCCCAGTAACTGACAGAACAAAGTCCTCTCTGCATTCAGGTCTAATGTCTTTTCTTAGCTTGGCTAAAAGACGACTGGCCCACTTCTGTTTAACCTAGCAACAGAATGATATTGTAAAAAATATGATGTCAGGATGTTGTGTAAAATGTAAATAAAAACAGAATCAACATTGTTTCAACATTTTCAAATCCTTCTAACATTTAATCATTTGAATACAGTATAAAGACGAGATATTTAGTATGATAACTGTTGATATTGTTATAGTATTGTTTTTTGAAAACTGACACAAATTTTGAACATGTTCTAAAACAGTTTCATCATCTTTTTTTAACAACACTTTTCTGATGCATTCTTGCTAGAGACTTCAGTTTCTGTTTTTGTATTTTCTGCTTGATAATGCGCCTCATATTTTCAGTGAGGTACCTGCACTTTAATAACCGTGGTGTTGTAAGGCTTGCACTGTAAGCAGAAACGATGCTAGCTTTTGAACTTTGTTCTGGTAACAATCGTGATTGTCCTTTTCCTCTTCAGGCAAAGGACACCAAGTTCAATATTTACCCCAGCAAGTTGAAATATGGACACTTTTCACTTCACAACAGTCCATCTCAGATGTCCTTGAGCCCAGAAAAGACAGCACTTCTCTGGATTTTGACTGAATTTTCTGTGTATGTATGTATCTGTGTATGCTTATTAACTTTTTTAGATGCAGTGAAAATGTTTTTGCCAACAATAAGGCAGCCATGGCCCAGGAGGTCCTTCTCTAAAGGCACTGTCAAAGTGTCCTTAGGCTAAACACTAATCCCCACATTCCTCCCGATGTAACAGTGTGTAAATGAATGTGAATGATTTCGAAACTTCCAACTTAGAAGGCACTACTCTTCTACCCATGTGTGAATGGATGAGTTTTTACAAACACTGTAAAGCACTTTGAGGTGTCAATAGACTTGAAAGGTGCTATATAAATGCAAATCCATCCATCCAGTGGATCATAAGCCCATGTAGTAACATTCTTTATAAAACCACTTTGGTGTAACGGCAGGCCTGAGAGATCAAAGTTCATGGCGTATCACTGCTGGTCTTAAGCCTTGCTCCTTAAATGCTTTGTCATACTCAGTCAGGAGCTCAAAAAATAAAAATCTCTTCCCCACGATTTTAGGATGTATATAAAACAGTGTATTTTGACTAATAGCGTGGTTCTTCAGACACAGTATATATACAGTATATATGTTTTTTCACACAAACATTTGTGTTATTTTATTGAGGTCTTAAAAATCATATTACCGCTTATATTTTGTGTGCTGTTTCAATTTTCAACATTATATTGAGTATGCTGAATATTTTACCAGGATTAACATCAAAACTCTGATCTGCGATATCACAAATCATGCTCATAGGCCCATCTCTAAAAGTCAGATTTTCAACTAGAAAGCACTCTAAGAGCACATACTTCAGTTAAGGCAGAATATCCTGTACATTCTGTTTATTATTTGTGGAATTAAATGCACAAATCGTCCATCCAGAGTGACAGTGATCCAAAATCTACAAAAAAAAAAATCTAATGGACTGTACCCTTGGTTATTTCCAATGTCTTCCAAAAATGTTTCACAATCTATCCATAACTTTTCAAGTTATCCTGATAACAAACAAACCAAGTAACTAACTCTAGGATCATTTCTTCCCTGGCAGAGGTAATGAGCTCAGAGAAGACTGACACTTTCAGCAGAGAATGTGATTACAGTGTCACCTGTGTCATTGGCCAATCATTGGCAAAATTTTACTTTCTGTCATGTTTCACAAAGTGTCCAAATAATATTAGAAACCAGGATGAGAATGGTGTGCATCATATGTAGCTTTAACCATCATGATTTGGGAATGTGTAAAATGTAACAATATGCTGTAAACATACCAATATGGCTACAAATAAGAAGTATTCTTTTGTTAATTGGTATTTTAGCTACTTGAACTAAATAAATTTTCAATATTTTCATTAGCCATGACTCAATTTGTTCATCTCACCTCTGTTTTCTCCCCCAGCAGTTCATCTTTGACAGCTCTTTCTTCTTCTTTGGTCATCCTTTTCTCATGTTTTTTGAAGTATTTCCTTTTCCTGGCCTGAAGGTTAAACCATGTGTAGGCGAAGGCACGAACCTGGGGCAGCAGAGCCTCGATAAATGGATGAAATTCATCCTACATGAAAGACAGACAAACATAATTACACACTATACAGTACCAAGAGTTCACAGTGAGCAAACTAATATCTGACATTGTGAGACACTAAAGGCCAATTTCCGAGGGTAAATCATTAGTTATTCATCACAGAACAAATACATCTAACAGAATACAGAGAAGTGTGTGTCACACCTGGTCTGGCGCAAGTTGGGCAGTGACTTTCTGCAGGGGGGTATGAAGTACTGTCCTGTGTGTCTACAACAAACATGAAGTCTCTATAATCCATATAATATCTACTTTAGACACTAACATTACAGAATCTACTTATTTTGTGCATTCCTGTTTTGTTTTGTTTTTTAATTTTAAAGTAAAAAGACATATAACATATAAAAATTAAGTTTAACGATATAAGTCAGAAAAAAGAAATTGTAGTATTCTACAGTATATACAAAAAAAGAGGATTACTCAACAATAGTTATAATCTGTAATACTCCATACAGTATTTTATCCACACAGTAATGAAACCAGTGTGGACAAAATATTGTCATAACATGTTTCAGCAAATAAGTTCTCATTTTATAGTCACTCTCTGCAGTGGAACAACTCCAAACATTGACTTAAAATAGAGTTTGAATGTAAGGTGAACTTGTGAGGTGC
>KV751359.1:2337107-2355303 GCA_001698575.1 Mola mola
AAATAATCAGGAATGACTTGATAATTCATGAATCATTAATGAGTTGATAAATTTACTAAAAAACAGATCCTACAGAAGGGTGATCCTGTAATAGTAAATCATTAGGTAATGATGAATATTTGTGAACTGTTCACACGCACCACTTTCTTCATGAGTGGTTTGTGATTAACTCTGAACCAGCCAGTGAAGGGCACAAAATTGTTATCTATTAATTAATTATTGTTGCAAGGTTCATTAATACTCTTTTTCATATAAACTATTCTATCACAAGGGTTTCCTTGGAAATTCAGACAGTTGTGAACAAAACAATACTGCAAACCGTCTTACACCAAAGTTCAACCAGCAGCCAGTCCTGAGCTCCTTAGTAGTGACTGCAGCAGCATCCAGAACACACAATCCAGGAATCTAAAATACTAAAAATCCGTCCACTTTCAAACTACAATTTTCTATATGAATTCAGTGTACAGAGTGCCCATAAATCACATTCTTGGTACAAAATATGTTTCCCACAAATAGCTGACTTCTTCTTCTTACAGCAAGTGACAGCTAACTAGCAATAGTTTGTAGCGTTCTATATCTTTGTAGGTTTTCATTCATCTAGGTCCTGAAAGTTTTAAGTGATTGAGTCAAAGTCAGTAATCCAGATGCCTTCGACTCAAGCATTTAAGAATAGTTTGTAGCGTTTGTGCCAATTTATGAAATTTCTACAATAAAGCAGCTTCAAACTGAAAACTTACAGAGTTTCATAGCCAACCACAGTGCAGAAACATCCTTCCGAAGAGTAGGAAAAGTGACTTAAACACATCTTCCATTTATGTAATGCTTGATTTCACTGCTGCTGTCGATAGTGTTGATCATTACATTTTAATTATAAGACTTCATGATTCAGTTAACTTAGACACTGCTATAATTACTCCGCTACTGGTTCAATGCAGAAAAACATTGAAAAGACTACCAGTATTCAATGAAGCACTTAATGGGATGGATGCTTGGTACATATCTTACATGCTCACTGGCTGTAAACAAATCAGGACCTGTAGTCCTTTATTCCGTGAAGTTAAATCTAATATGATGAAGATAAATTGGGTTCAAACTTTTTGAGAAGTTTTTCAAATATAACAACTGGTTATGTCATAAACAGGGCGAAAATTGAACTGAAAATGCACTGCTGACACCTATTTTAGATCCTCAAGAGGCTTTCTTTTACATCTTGATATGTTACATACAACTAGAGGATTTCAAACATATAGGTTACATTTAAACATGGGAGCTTTGACTTTAAACAATATTTGGGTGTGGTACTGAGACATTTTTCCCATACCCCCTGGTAGCCACATCATGTGTACAGGGCAGACCCCTTATCCACCATGCGATGTTTGGTGCAAACAATTTTCAAACACTTGTATATGTCATGGCCAAACATTGACATCTGTCTGCCACACTGCCACAGGAAGCATGTTTGATGATAACTAATATTAACAATGAATCATCAAGGATTTAGGGCTTTTCTGACCAAATTTCATATAAATCTGATTAAGCCCACAGGAGGAATATATATGTGTAAAATATGTCATATGGCATGTAGGTAATAGAAGCCCTTTGAGCTGCAGTTTTTGCATTTCAATAGGGACTTTTGAGTTCATGCTCAGGCCCTAACAAGCAAAAATACAAGAATGTATGTTATACATTTTCATGGTGAGCACCAAAGAGAGACACAAAACATAGACGTAGAGAAATATCATTTAAAATGAAAAAAGACAATTTCCTGTCTATTCTATCCTATTCTGAGTACAACAAATGAAAACAACAGCTCTCCATTTAGCACAAAAAAACTCATCATAATTTCTATGCCTGGACCAAGTTATCTGTTAACACTGGATCATAACTGCTCACACTGTGTTCAATTATATTTAAAAGTAACGAGAACAAGCAGTGTATCTGTAAAAGGCCTGACCGAGTCAGGAGGACAGAGGTGATACTGTCAATACCATACTGCTGGTAGCCTCCCCCCCAAAGGGTTTCACTGTAATTTCCCACTATAACCAATGAATTTACATCATTTGACCTGCTGCCCCCCTGCTGCTGTATATTAAAGTTTCACTTTTCATTGCCATGACAATTTATTTATGAATCAGCGCTCTGCAGCCACACTAGAGATTAAATTAGCAGGGCCACTTCAGTCAGATTTCGGAAAACAGGAAGCAGTTTTGGCCGAATTCAGACTACATGACTTTCAAAGACTTAAATTCAACCATCATTTGCTTTCCGTTCGTCATTTCGTCAGTTCGCCTTTGTGACCAAATGTAGTTTAGATACCAAATGAGTCATGTGTTTTCCTGGTGAAGGATTGTGCAGCCTGCAACCCCCTGTCAGCAGCTTGTCATGTAGTCTGAACAGCACATCTGCCGACTTTAAAAGTTCAGTGGTCTTAATTTGACATTGGTGGCCGCCACTGATCCAGGAGAGCAGCACATGGCTCTGCCCATCTATCAGCCAAAGTGGCCATGACGTACCCTGGAGCTTAAATTCGACAACACACTGATAGCAAACTGCGTCCACTTCAGGTGTTTCGGTGATTGACATTGTTAAGTGCAAAATTACTAAGAATGGGAGAGATCACTTTCAGTTTTGTCAACTGTCTAAATGATGGACAGCTTTCATAATAAATTTTGGATTAGAGCAAGTTAAGTGTATGTGGTTCAAACCGATGTATAATATACACACAATTAAATATTTTCAAAAATTTCCACTGTACTGTAACCTGCACATCTAACCCTAACCCTAACTGCAAATTTGGCAAAAACCCCTCCAAGCATTCTTGAGATATCGTGCAAACAAGATTTCAGGTTATAGTGACTTTTTGACCTTTGGAGGTCAAAGTCCAAGGTCTACTGATCAAAGCCAACTGTCAGTGGCTTCCACTGTGGCATGACTTTCAGCCTTAATGTTGCCTTCTCAGATGTTAGTTACTCTTGCAATGAGGGCTAACATCACCATACCATCATACTGGTCAATCTATGTATCAGACTACAGCACACTTGTCTTATTTAGTCAGTCCATCAGATGAGCTCAAGACAAGATATTTTTGATAGAACCCCGAATCGAAAACTGTTGTGTGAAGTGTAAATCATAAATAAAATAGAATGCATTAATATAGCAATGAAGGTAGATGAGCAGTAATTATATTCTGCAGATTAAGCTGCAAACAAACACAGAAACCCATCCATCCATCTATCATCAGGTCTTATTCTACAGTATACTGGTTTACGGGGGGCTATCCCATCTATAAAAACAAAAGCGGGGTAAACAGTAAAAAACAAAATAACAATAACAAAACTACTCAATGTGATCAGTACATTGCTGCATTGGTATATGCTCCCAAATCCCTGATGTACACACATATACGGCAGCCATAACAAAGTCAGCGGCAGAACAGGAGATGTATCAGTCTGTGTCTATGAAGTATATGATCTCAGTATCAATTTATATTTCGTTTGGTGTAAATTGAACTCATTGAAATGAAGACACAATTCGAATCATTAACTATTATTCACTTTTTTTTTTAACCAAAGATGCCACCTAGTGGCTGATACTGACATCAGAAACTTGAATGAGCTCCAGATCTAACGACTACTACTAGTGTGGAAAAATGAAGATCCAGCTTCACATAGTTTTTCGCTATCATGCTGGCACAAAGGATCCGTGGTAGTGGTGGTGGTACTTATAATTCAGTCAATCAATCAAGTTTAATTTGTATGGCCCAAAATCACAAATACCAATTTGCCTCTGAGGGCTTTAAAATGTGCACATAAACACACCCTCTACCATTGGACCCTCGAACCAGGTCAGGAAAAACTCCAAAAACGCTAAACCTCAGGAAGAACCACAGAGGAGGGATGCCTCTCCCTAGGAAGGGTAGACGTGCTATACATGTTGTAAGTACAGAGCACAACAATATAATAGTCATTACAGTCTATGGACACCAAAACAATAAAACTGAGTCCAGAAGCATGTTATTAAAACCAGCGTCCAGGGACCAGATGGTGATCCTGCAGTTTTATGATGTAAATTATTTTTAGCGATACAGTGTAAATATGATTTGATATACAGATTGATTTGATATACTTCATCAGTCACAAGACAGCTTCAACATTACACTGTGCAACACATTTGAGTGCTCTACATACTTTTTAAATTATACACATTACATTACATTACCATTGCCAAAGAGGGCAAGTTTGCATCCCTTTCTATTGATCAGGTTGTTCATTTGTTATTATTATGCAAAAAATACAAAATGGAATTCAACAAAAATTGGTGGGAGGATAGGGTAGAGGCCAAGGAAGAACAAACTCAGCAGATTCAGACAAAAGCGCAGATGGCGCGTATTAATCATTGTGAATCTTTTTCTTGTCTAAGAAAAACAAAAGTTAAGTCATACACTTCTAGAAAATATATCATGAGTCATATTTCCAAACCAATACACATCACATGTCAGTCTGTCCTTGACATTTACTCTAGCTGTGTAGAAAAGTGGTACATAACATGTACAGTATGTTGTGAATGTTGTTTTCAAGTGAAGTGCTCCATTCAGATGCCGATGCTCAATAAGTTACTACCATAATAGAAGAAATAATAAATAAGTGGACAAATATAAATAAATAAGAGTGAATAATTTAGCTGTGCTTAGCTCTTCTCTGACTTCAGAAAACACCATGTAGATTTGACCTAACAAAGTGGAGAGGTTCTTTAGAATCTTCCCAAAAAATCTCAAACACATTTCCTCTTTTGGCTCCAGAAGGCTCGCAGAGACAAAACCACCAACCAACTGCATTACACTGCAGTCCCAAATTAACTGAGAGACCATACATCAGGAATCACTGTTCTACACTGCTCAGGTGCCACATTTTTAACATAACATCATATAACAAAACTAATAGGAAACACTTCCAGTAGAAGTGCAAGTGTGACACATGGACCTCAGCTAAAAACAATGTTACCAGAGTTGGAAAGTGCTTTGATAAGTCAGTAGGCTTCAAAAATGCTACAGAAGTACAAGTCATTTTACCAAAACCATGGTAACTGCACACCTGTGAAAAACATCATCAGTGAGCATCTATAATATTAATGAGGTGAGGTGTCTGTACAGAGCCTGGGGACATTAAAAGACAGCACCCCCCTAGCCACAGCATCTTCCCTCCTGCTACCAACTGTCAAGAGACAGAAATGTATTAGTATCTGCTGCTGATTGACCAGATACGGATCATCTACTACTAACTAGTGAGAGATACTGAAGTATCCGCTGTTATCTGCCATACCACTATCATCATTACAGTTCTGTTTTGCACAAATATTTATAAATAAGTTGGAAAACATGATCAAGTTGGTCAAGTTTCCAGACGAAAGTGCAGAACAAAATACAAGCATGCACATAGAGAATATGGGCTACAATCTACTAGTAAATTGCAGAGAGGACAATGCAGTCTTCCAAACCTTCCTTTCAACAAGTTCAAGCCGATAAACACACTGTCAATTGCCAGTCCAACATGCCTGGTGCAGTCTCCACTCCTTTGCTCTGAAGACTTGATTCTGATCATCTGATTCATATCTGCCTGTCCTATTTTGCACATGACAAGTCCCCAGAAACTGTTGAGACTGTTAAGCATGAGACATTTGCAACAGTTTTTTTCCCCTCACACACAGACACTGTGGTTAATCACTACATGATTTTCCATATAGGGCAGAATCTCCTCCAGCAGTGCAACTGTAACAAGTCATCAGAAGAAAGAGAAGCCATTTACCTGAGACAGGGGGAGAAGGGAAAACATCGCCATCAGAGCAAATACATCATGTATGTTATGACTTCATTTCCACAACGTCGTAATTTGTTTTGCAGATTTCTACTTGCTTTTCCCAGTTGACTCAGTTCGCAGTGATATTTCGGGTGATTTGGCAGTTTTTTTGTTTTGTTTTGTTATATAGCCTCGCACCACCCCGCTGCCACGCTAACTCCAGAAATGATGACACGCCAAAAAAGTTGAGGCCCGGGGAAAGTGCCCGGCAGGAAGAAAAACACAGAGCAAGTTAGAATGTTCATTCAGAGCAGATTATGAGCTGTAACTAAGCAAGGGGGACCGTGTCCCTTAGCGAGGGAAGGAGATGAAGGGGCAAAGAATAAAAGACAGAGAATAAAATGACGTTATGAATTGAGCCCATCATCTTAAAGCCACAGAAGCAGCTGGAGGCTTCTCTGCCTGCCGCTGCAACATCGCTACTCTTCACATTCACCGTTCTGTCAGCTGCTGTGGTATAACAATTAGGTTTGAACCTTCTGCACGCACGCACGCCCACACACACCTACAAACACACTAACTGTGTGTTCATTCCGAGTAATGGCAAACACTATACACACAAGGTTTTCACAGATCTTCAGCTCTAAGCTCAGCATCACGTTTCCACAAATAGTTTGGCTCCAATTGCCACAGCGCTGGGCTAAAAATGGTTATAATGTGTTTCTAACTTAGTACAAACAAAATTTTACTATTTATCATGAAACACAATAACAATATGAATAGAGGTTGTGGGTGTGACATTAACCAAACAAAGACCGCTTATCCCGTTCGGGGTGGTGGAGCTGGAGCCTATCTCAGCATCCTGGGGCGAAGGCGGGGTACACCCTCGACAAGTCGCCACTTCATCGCAAGGCTGACATATAGAGACAAACAACCATCCACACCTACGGGCAATTTAGAGTGACCAATTAACCAACCCCCAGTTTACATGTTTTTGGACTGTCGGAGGAAGCCGGAGTATCCGGAGAAAACCCACGCAGGCACAGGGAGAACATGCAAACTCCGCACAGAAACGTCCTGACCCGGATTCGAACCAAGGACCTTCTTGCTGTGAGGCAACAGTGCTCACCACTGCACCGCACACACATTGACATATGTGCAGCATAAATGCATTCATAATGTGTTGATTATTGTAAACATCACTGTCTTTATCAGAGGTGGATGGCAGTGGCTTCCTCACCAGCACTACCTTACTCTTGGCTAGTAACATTATCTGGTGGCTATTGTTGGCCTCTCCAATCCGGCTCTAAGCAGCTTTCTGAGCTTACTTAAAAGAGTTAGTATATTATTATTTAGCTCTTACACCCTTGTCAGCTCCCTCTTTCTCTACTCATTCCTTTCTTAGTTTATTGATGTATGTGCAGGTCCTGGCAGAGTGAAAAAAAGACACCGAAACATTAGCACAACACTAATAGAGGAGAGGAGATTTTCATTATGGAAAGGGATCTACTAAAACAATAATAAATAAAATGTAACTTTTGTAATTTAGATGAGTAAGAGTGAGGTTTTACCTTAGAAATAAGATCTATTATTGCATATAATAGTATGAATGGGATTATTGCTCCTTGAGCACGTGCTAAGGCTGGGCCCCAGAAAGAATTTACCTCCTTACGGGCAACGCTAACAGAGAAGCCTACTTGGTTGATAATTCCTATTTTGACCTCATTATGCAGAATCCTATTTTTAGTGTATAAATTGTAGGGTTATTACATCTAGAGTTGTTGTATACTGTGTTTGATAGGGATAATTCTGCCATCTTACTCAATGAGTTCTTACACTGCCACCTTTCATATCCTTCTATTAGACTACAACCTTTATGAAGTGGCCATTTGATATATTCCTGCCTCTGTCTTTATGTTATGTAGTGTGGATGTTTCCTGTTTACACTGGTAAAACCTAAGATGATAAATACTGTATAGTCACTTTTCAAATATCATCATATCATTTTTCAATAAAACAAGGTAGAGCATATAATCTGGTACATGCAACATTCTTATAAACTGCAGTATATAGTATGTTCATGTGTTTATTAAACCCCATGGTTTCACTTTTAGGTGTGGATAATTGTGATGAGTCGTTTTAAACTGAATAGCCTACTATTGTTCAACCCTTAAAGGCTGTTTGCTTGAAGCTGGTAGAGATGTATGATCAACTGGACCATAATAAATAAATGATAAATGAACAAACACTGACATATGAAGAGCTCTGCATACTTTCAGCCTTGAGGGCATTTTAAACAGGATGATATACCAACTGAAACAAATTAAATAATAGAGATAAATCAATGTAAACTGCCATGTAACAGAGTTGGTGGTAATGAGAGGGCAACAGTTTTACCTATTCTTCTCTACAGTGACATGTAGACTGGTGTCAACTGGATCACTTCCCAACTTGAATGTAAACATTCCACTGAGTTTTCCCCACAGGAGCATGTATAGGAGAGGCTACGAGAGGACAGCCGCAGCCAGAGGCCCAGCTATATGCCGGGATAGGAGGCCCTCTTCCGGCCTGTCTCACTAACTCAGTCTGCTGGCTCCAACTGCGGCCATTTTCTGCTGACTAACGCACACGCACACGCACACACACACACACACACACAAACAAGTAGGCGCACTAAAAACAATGTTACCAGAGTTGGAAAGTGCTTTGATAAGTCAGTAGGCTTCAAAAATGCTACAGAAGCACAAGTCATTTTACCAAAACCATGGTAATTGTACACCTGTGAAAAACATCATCAGTGAGCATCTATAATATTAATGAGGTGAGGTGTCTGTACAGAGCCTGGGAACATTAAAAGACAGCACCCACCTAGCCACAGCATCTTCCCTCCTGCTACCAACTGTCAAGAGACAGAAATGTATTAGTATCTGCTGCTGATTGACCAGACACGGATCATCTACTATTAACTAGTGAGAGATACTGAAGTATCTGCTGTTATCTGCCATACCACTATCATCATTACAGTTCTGTTTTGCACAAATATTTATAAATAAGTTGGAAAACATGATCAAGTTGGTCAAGTTTCCAGACGAAAGTGCAGAACAAAATACAAGCATGCACATAGAGAATATGGGCTACAATCTACTAGTAAATTGCAGAGAGGACAATGCAGTCTTCCAAACCTTCCTTTCAACAAGTTCAAGCCGATAAACACACTGTCAATTGCCAGTCCAACATGCCTGGTGCAGTCTCCACTCCTTTGCTCTGAAGACTTGATTCTGATCATCTGATTCATATCTGCCTGTCCTATTTTGCACATGACAAGTCCCCAGAAACTGTTGAGACTGTTAAGCACGAGACATTTACAACATATCATTTTTCAATAAAACAAGGTAGAGCATATAATCTGGTACATGCAACATTCTTATAAACTGCAGTATATAGTATGTTCATGTGTTTATTAAACCCCATGGTTTCACTTTTAGGTGTGGATAATTGTGATGAGTCGTTTTAAACTGAATAGCCTACTATTGTTCAACCCTTAAAGGCTGTTTGCTTGAAGCTGGTAGAGTTGTATGATCAACTGGACCATAGTAAATAAATGATAAACGAACAAACACTGACATATGAAGAGCTCTGCATACTTTCAGCCTTGAGGGCATTTTAAACAGGATGATATACCAACTGAAACAAATTAAATAATAGAGATAAATCAATGTAAACTGCCATGTAACAGAGTTGGTGGTAATGAGAGGGCAACAGTTTTACCTATTCTTCTCTACAGTGACATGTAGACTGGTGTCAACTGGATCACTTCCCAACTTGAATGTAAACATTCCACTGAGTTTTCCCCACAGGAGCATGTATAGGAGAGGCTACGAGAGGACAGCCGCAGCCAGAGGCCCAGCTATATGCCGGGATAGGAGGCCCTCTTCCGGCCTGTCTCACTAACTCAGTCCGCTGGCTCCAACTGCGGCCATTTTCTGCTGACTAACACACATGCACACACACACACACACACTCACACACAAACAAGTAGGTGCACGCGCGTGAAACAAGAACAGAGGCCCGAGATGAACTTCAACTTGGCCTTCCGCCGTCCCGTCTGACGAACACCAACGTGGTTGCACAGCCTGCTGCTGCATGCGCTTCTTGAAACCTCAAACTCAACTACTGCGACCTGCAGATACACACAGACGAGAGTGGGAAACGACATTTACCAGTGAGAGAGCCCGTACAACGCCAATACTCCCCATCTCCTGCACTGAGACGACATCGCTCCAAACTCCATTCAAAAATAATTTTTTTTTAGGTTTCTCGGCCCGTGTCTCAAATACTCATTTTTTCATGTGAGATTTGAAATATTCTGCCGATTCACAGTGTTCTGGTAAATTCGGCGTTTATATTATTGCCGTAAAGAGCCTTATATCAACAGAGTTTAAGTTTTATAACCACGTCACAATGCTGGCTTCCGCCCTGCAGTATGTTTGACGGAAGACGGGAATTAGGCGAAACCGATACTAAAAGTTAGGATTTTAATACAGTATGAGATGTTTTGCTTTTAGTTTTTTCGCCGAATTTAAGACTGAACCCCGGCATTGCAACATTGTTTCTAAGTTATATTGAATAAGGTGTATATTTTTGTAGGCGTGCAAGGTATATTTTATTCGCCAGATTTTTAAAAGCTATTTTGCGACTATTTTCGTCACAAGCAAACGTCACGTATCGGACTACAGGGGTATATTCAGACATTTTTACAAACTAAAGAACGAACATAAGTAGAGTCTTGCTGGCGTTCCGACCCACTTTCATCCGCAGAGCTAGTGTTACTCTTTCAACTCCTCGCATTGCGTCTTTATTGTGGAAAACACAGAAACAGCGCACCAATAGGAAGGGACACTCTACTACATTATGTACATGAATAGGTTTAGTCCTACCATTTCGAGGTCGAGCCGCCAAGGGAAGAAGTTAAAGCTGATCTTAATGCCTGCCCATTTCGCGCCGTCGGCCGTTATCATTCCATATCCATTCCCACCATTCTCCGTGTGCCAGGTGGAAAAAGTCCCTGGTGCTCGAGACCAGAAATGTCCCGCGTCAAGCTTCTCGCTCAACAGCAGTAACCCTCCACCCCCCAACAAACACACGCACGCACGCACGTACACCCCCCGGTAAACTGCGTCAGACAGATTAGAATGGTGCTCCATCTGTTCTTTTCTGTACCTGTCGTCATTTATCTTTAACTCTTTCACTCTTCCTTTCCTCTTCCATTCTCTTTCCTCCCATCCATTTCCGTCCCGCTACCTCTTCGGATTTATTGTTTTTACTTTGATTGTACCCTTTGTCTTGTCGTCCTAGATGTCAACAAACAAACATTTCTTTGGGAAGCAGACCCGCAGACCTATAGTTAAAAGGTGCACTTTGTAATTAACAGCTACACGCTATGGGCGGCAGTATTTCACCCCTTTCTTAGTGGTTTAGCATCCCCAAACAACAGTGAACACACATGCAGGCACTGTTAAGGAGAGAGAAAACAATTAAAGGTTTTATTAATGATTTTCGTTTTGGGGTGGCAGGGTGTTGAAGCTGCCGATGGGATGTTCTGAGTGACCAAGGAAAGTCTCTGGAAGCAGGTCCAATCATTTGGGAAGGTGGTAGGGACAGATATATGCAGAAGGTACTTGAATAGGAGTAGTGGTGAAGACTGGGACCAGAGTCAGAACTGGCAGGACAAGGAAACCGGGAAAATGACTAAGTCTCAGATTTTATTCATAGTATTCCGAATTAAATCTGGAAGGAAGCCAGCACTTACTATAGCATTGACTAGGCTGGTCTGGCAGTGTGGAGATGGCAGAGCTGATCATTTGAAGAGATCTAGATTAGATCAAGATGATGGTTCTGCTCTGATTCCAAAACACCTCCACACACTGTGACATAAGGTTACTTTCGCACATACGTTAATGTAACACAGTGACACTGGTCTAAGTTGAGTACATTTAGACATGCAAGGTAAACAATGCAGGTGGCACAGTGGTATAGTGGTTAGCACTGTTGCCTCACAGCAAGAAGGTCCTGGGTTTGATTCCGGGTCAGGGCGTTTCTGTGCGGAGTTTGCATGTTCTCCCTGTGCCTGCGTGGGTTTTCTCCGGGTACTCTGGCTTCCTCCCACAGTCCAATAACATGCAAACTGGGGGTTAAGTTAATTGGTCACTCTAAATTGCCTGTAGGTGTGAAGGTGAGTGTGGTTGTCAGCCCTGCGATGAACTGGTGACTTGTCCAGGGTGTCCCCCACCTTCGCCCTAAGATGCTGAGATAGGCTCCCGCGACTCCTAACAGGATAAGCAGTATCCTAAAGAGTATATCAAACATTTCAAAATTTACATTAAGATCCTAACCCATAACACCAATGCCAAGTGTTGAGAATAAAGGCAACAATGAAGATGTTAAATTCAACCACGTAGCTGCAACCAGTCAAAACAATACTGTATATTATTTCTAGTATGGCATCTGCCTTTGTACATTACAGCTATCTTAACTCCAAAAAAGGTGGGATACAGTGTCAAATTTAAATCATGTATTTTTACTGTCACTGTACAAGTACAATGAAATGTTGGAATAAGCAAATTGATGACTATTAAGTTTGATTCTGTAAAAACATTTTCTAATATAAAACAGTTAGAAATGTTAATAGAAATATAATGTTATGTTTTGCAAAATAATGAAAGCCCATATTCAATCCAAAATAGCACAAAGACATATCAAATGTCAAAACTGAGAATTTTCATTTAAAGTGGTCTGCCTGCAGTTCTGACTGGTCAGCCATTAAAATTGTTTTGCACATTATGAAAGGTAAAGTACAACCAAGCCCCAAAATGTAAGAATGTTACGTAAGAACTGTAAGAAGCAAAAACGGGAAAACCTTCCATTTTCAGAGGTGATGCAACAGAGTGGTAAACATGACCCTGTCCCAACTTTTCTGAAACATGATGCTGGTATCAAATTCTATTCTAAATACTGTTTAGTGATCTGGAGAAATTCACTTTCTGGATTAAATCTGAGGTTAAAAGTTGTGTGTTTTTCCAGATTCTGCTCTAAATTTCAAGTACCACATGAACAAATTGAACAAAACCTAAATTTCCACTGGTAAACATAAAGTACAACCATATACAAGCCAACAAGATGCAGAAAAACTGATAGATGCCTTCATTTCAGGCCAACTCAATTAACGCACTATTTAATGGTCTCCCTAAGAAAACCTTGGAGAGACTTCAGCTCACTCAAAACTCTGCAGCTTAGTTGTTAACCAGAATCAAGGGGGAGAGGGCACATTAATAACCCTGCACTGGCTTCCAGTAACAGCCCTTTTTACACAGAGCATCCACCTTATTGACTGCTCACCAATTCTGCACCCTTGTTAGTTTACAAAGACCAAATCGGCACACCAATAAGTCACTTTATTGTGGCTGTTTACACAGCCAGAAAAAAAGCAGCATGACACAGGCATGATATGTAACACAACCGAATCATCCTTTAGTGTGATGTGTAAGTCACACAGCAGGAAGCGACTTCATCAAAACAAAGAAAACAGCAATGGCAATAAGGGCCAGAGTGTCTATGTAGACAAACTAGCCATTTAACTGAACAGCAGCTCACATATTTAAAAAAATGAAATGCTGAGGACTTTGTCACACACACTGCATCTGCATCTGCCACCCACCCCAAAGCTCTCACCAGCCAACAGTAGCTGGGCCTAGAGACACCAGTTTTGATTGTCAGCAATCACCCCCAAAAATGGCTATATTTTAGACTCTGAGAACATAATTAAACTCTGCTTAAGTCTACATTTTCCACCCTGCACTCTCTGTAAACACAGATATGCACAACTCAAAACAGGTTGACATGTGTCACTCTCATGTTCATGGAGATAATTGGGACAGTCTGGACATTAATTTTATTAATATTACCTTTTATACTGACAGCAAAGAGGGGAAAAGGCGCACTAAAGATGCCTTGAAAAAGCAGTGTAAAAGAGGCTTTAGAATAGAATGCTTCTCGTCTTTACAAAAAGCCCCCAACAGTCTTGGACCCAGCTACATTGCTAACTCCCTCGCTCACTTATTTTGTGATTCATCACTCGGCTGACATATACAGCCAAACAACCATTCACACCTACAGGTAATTCACAGTTACCGATTAACTTCTCCCCGGCTTGCATGTTTTCTGACTGTAGTCTGAATCTGGAGCGCCCAGAGGTAACCCACGCAGACGTAGGGAGAACATGCAAACTCCACACAGAAAGGGCCCACACACGGGAATCCAACACAAGCCTTTCTTGCTTTAAGGCGACAGTGCTAACCAGTGCTGGTTACCAGTGATGGCCTCTTATTATGTCCAACACAAAAAAAGATTATTAGCCACATCAACCATCATGTTATGAACGCTGTAAACAGACAAACCATGAACACTAAGAAAAGGTAATCAATATGCAACATTTCACAGCAAACATAACATCCCACTTGGTCTAGCACTTGGCATGATGTAATGAGGGCTGTCAAGTACAATAACAATGTTATATCGTTTCCAAAAAATGGGATTTTTTTTGCACAATATTTGCACAATATGTAAATTACAGGGCGGCACAGTGGTGCAGTGGTTAGCACTGTCGCCTCACAGCAAGAAGGTCCTGGGTTCGATTCTGGGTCAGGACGTTTCTGTGTGGAGTTTGCATGTTCTCCCTGTGTCTGCGTGGGTTTTCTCCGGGTACTCCGGCTTCCTCCCACATTCCAAAAACATGCAAAACTAGGGGTAGGTTAATTGGTCACTCTAAATTGCCCGTAGGTGTGAATGTGAGTGTGGATAGTTGTTTGTCTCTATATGTCAGCCCTGCGATGAACTGGTGACTCATCCAGCGTGTACCCCGCCTTCGCCCCAAGATGCTGAGATAGGCTCCAGCCCCCCCCGCGACCCCTAACGGGATAAGCGGTAGAAAATGAATGAATGAATGTAAATTACATTTATGTTGTCCAAGTCACACCAATATAAGTATTGTATATGTAAGAGCTATTTTGGACAAAACATGCAGGATAAATGTCTTGTTAATCTGTAATAACATGAGGCGGATGAGCATCAGGAGGGAGAATGTCAGTCCTCTGATCAGAAGATCAGTGATTTTATCCCAATTCACGGCTGTCTCTGTCAAACAGCACACTACATATCGACAGTGCATTCAGAGGCTTCCGTTGAGAGACGGATTTAAGAAAATAACAAAATTTGCCTATTATATTCTGTGTATACTTCAATTAAAAACCAAAAACTGTCGTTATCGTTTCAGAACTATTGGTGTGGTAGAATTCTACCAAAGTAAGTAATGCTACCACTGTCTGCATACCCAGTTTGACTTTGTTTACAAACGGAAAAACTTTATTTTAGGAGCCCACATAATCTGCAATGTCTGTAGAGAATTACATAGAAATGACATTGAGTTTTACCTTCAGCCTTGACTTCTGGGTTTTAAGAGTTTATGGTTTTATTCATTTAATTTGCATTGCAGACCATTTTATCAGTCATCAGTGATTTCGAATGGAGGGAAAGTAGACAATAATTAACCAGTAACATCTAGTCGCCTCCTGCAGCCCAAAAGCAACAAAGCATACAAGACTACCATAGAGACTTATATAAACACAGAAAAATAAACAAATTTAGATCCATATCTAACCTCCAGGCATCACATAACCCCCTGATCTTTAGGTAAAGGAGACTGTCCACATATCATAAGTTCAGTGGTTTCATCCCTGGTTCCAGCTGCATGTCCAAATGTGCTTGGGATACTGGAGTATACACACATACACACATTTACTCACAGTACACTCACAGATCTGTGAGTATACTGTAAGTGTTGAATAAATGAGCAGGAGAAATTGCTGTATTACACCCGATGAACACAAACATTCATCAAATATATTTGGATGTGTGAGGACTGGGTCCATATAGCAAGTGTTGTGAAGTGTTTGAAATTGTTGGTGGATCAGAACAGTACAAGACTGTTTACAGTCATTTTTTATTAATAATTGAGTTCAAGCCGATAGCTAGGGATGATTACACATTTACAGTTTAAGGTCTTTAGACTTCAGCCTCCTCCCTAGTGTGTGTGTTCGTCCTAGAACAAAGGAGATGCAGTTGCTGACTTAGCCTCCTTCAGTCTACACAGTGACTCCCCCTGGAGGCCTGCATGTTGACTCACACACAGACACACTGGCTGCAAACTCTTTCTCCAAAAACAAGGTCAAATTTGGATGCAGAGCTGAAAGCTAGGGTAAGAGTAACACAGCGCAAAGCACTGCATAATTCCTTGGAGTCAGCAGCAGATGAATTAGCCAGTTAAAAACTCTGCATAAATTTAGAATTATCTGCCGCAGATGTGAAGCATTAAAAGTAATTTAGACGGTGGACATCTCTCACCACACTGACTGACAACTGAGCCACAAAGACAGTGAGACAACAACTTTCCTTCCTCTGGTATGTCCACCGCATTCTGCAATTTGTAAGGCCCCTGAGAGTATTCTGAATTCATCACAGGCAGGGTCAGGTGCACCGCCTTCAAACATAAAGACATTACTAAAGCTGCTTGACGCATAAGGCAACTGTGGCCACTAGACATACTATGACAGGGTTGTCATGTTGTCCTCATCAATTTACTGCCACAGTATGGTCTGATTTTATAGTTTCTGATTACAGGGAAGTAAGAGTTGGAACTGGCATCTGAAAAGGCTGGTGATTGTAGAACATTACCAAGATGAAGCTGCCATCCATGGAGGACCCATCAGTGCCAGAAGAAGGCCAACGGATCTGCTACCATACCAACACTGTTAAAGCTGTTGAAAAAGATATTCCCAAGAATGTGCCATTTCTTATCATTATCTTTTTTGATCTTTTTCTCTTTAGTTCTTATAGTTCTTATTTGTGATTTTATTATATTTTTGGCATCATATCCTAAAATGTAATGAAGCCTACATTATTGCAATTTAGTTGATTGCTTATAGTTTGGCAAGATACTCTTGCATTTATAGGGTTTAAAATAAGAATATTATTTGTGCATATGTTTTATGAAAATTGAAATGAAAATGTAAATTACAGAAATATAAATTAAATGGGAAGTGACAGAAAAGAATGAGTGAAAATACTGATGCATTCAATTAACAATAAACTGTTATAAATTATGAAATTATCAGGGCAAATTAATGAAAATCCTTGAAGTTTATTATGTATAACAAACCAATAATGACGTAGCCCTAGAAGTTCTTCCGATTAAAGTGTTTAATGGCTGCTGATGAATAAATTGCTATCCAATGTTCATTTATAATGATATCAAAAATCAATAACATTACAAAATCAGAAAAATTAACAGATTTATTAGAACAAATTGTTTCAAAAACTGTACTACTATTACTTAATCTTATTCTTATTAATAATGATAACAGTGTGGAAATTTGCACCGGTAATAAATCTACGAATTCCTCTAATCTCATTAATGCCTTTTATGTAACATTAAAGACAGGAAAGAAAAAAGAGAAAGAAACAAAGCATAATTCCCATGTGCCAAATGACAGTATGTTGAACTAAGTAAACATGCATACAGTCTTGAATCTGGCGCTTCATTTTAGATTCATGCAGTTAAGCAAATGCTTTCACCAGTTTCATTTCAGCATTCTACTGTAATTTGAAAACGCACTTGTAACAATCAGTCAAATTGACATTTTGAAGAATATCCCTTTGTAGCATATGCAGTTTGTACGCAGGCAAGAGGCCAAGGACAAGAAACCTGTTCGTTTTGCAACTTGCAACTTTGCTATTGCGGACAGTGTTAACAAGCAATTGGTTTTTCTACGTGGGCCAAAACTGGCCCCGAATGGATACATAAGCACATTTTTATCTATTGTAATTATCATTTTCATTTTTTATTTTGTGAATTTTTTTGTTAGAAACATCTGGCAAGGCAAATGAAGCCAACTTCTGTCCCCAGGCCCCACTTTCCAATTTACTCCAATTTACAGGCACATAGAAGCTATCTAACTTTGCAGCATGTGGGGATGGAACATAACGCTGTCATGATAAGCTGTTGGCCTGGCAGAGCAGGTAATGCAAACTTGATAAAAATTGCAGTCCCCATCTGTCAACAATATTGTCTGCTTTCAGGGTCAAACGTGTGATTAGCCTTTTCATAGAATCTATAGAATAAAATGAGAATTTTAACATTAATTTAGAAGTAAACAACTATTTGCTATGTAAAGATATGATGGAGTCATGGTATCCTGAGCATAGACTGACATCACACTAGCACATTCTCAATGTCCACCCTAAGGGCTTAAGCCGTAAACCCAAACATAACTATCTGACGTCCCGTGGTGAGT
>KV751359.1:2355339-2370912 GCA_001698575.1 Mola mola
AAGGAGGCTCAGAAACTCACATATTTGAACTTTTGCAGGTTCTTGCCTAACATAATGCATAAGCGATGATTAATTATGAAAAAAAAATGTAATCATTAAGAATAGATGAAAAGAAAATGTTGATGAATAAATTCAATGTGTAATTTACCATGTGCTGTACTACAGTATGAGCGCCTCAAGAACTGGTGCTCCTGACTTCGCTAATGTAACAGACAGCAACTCAGACTATAATAACTATTGGACTTGAAAAGCCATGTGAGTCAAACTCAAATTTGTTGCCAAAGATAATGGACTCAAAACAGCCATAACATACATTTGGGGGGAATGCATTCACAAGCGCAGGTACTGCTAGGAGAGGTGTATATTTTATGGAACTGTCTCTGCCAGCCTGTGTCTGTTACTTCCTCAGAGGTCTGATTTTGTAATAAAGTACTAACTCACAAATGTGTGCAAACTTGTCGTGATTATATCCTTATTTGCTTGTTTAGAGAACATTTGAAAATTTGTAAATGTTTCTCGCTAGGAAGATTGTTCAGTTATTTTATGACCGAATAAATGTGAAGGAAATTTTACCAAGTGTTGTCTTGTCTTTGTTTTTGTGTAAGATGCTGCTGCCTTAATGTGATATTTAAGGCAGTCAATATCACCTTTAAACTGCTGTAAAAATTCCCTCTGTGACAGTGGTGCACCCTAGGAAATGGAAACAATTTCACACACAAACACAGTGTACATGGAAGATCATGCACACAAACATGAAAACACTTGTGGCATCAATTTCAGCCCATTAAATCCACCCTTTAATTCCACGTAAGTTGTTTGAGTTGTCTGAGAGGAAATCCAGTGAGAAAAATAATGTTAAAATGTCACATTAGTGTGGAATATGTATGAATACGTATATTCTACTTCCCATTGTACTTTTCTTTTGCTTTTTCTGTTGCTAGAGGGCAGCCTTTCACTATTCATGCTGAATAAAAGCAACAGAGCTTGGTTTTTACTGGACTTAAGTGTAACTTTCTCTGGATTCTCCAGTCACTTTCTCGTAAGTGTAAAGCTTAGAATGATCAAGATCCTTTCGTCCTCTCACACACCAAATGAACAAACAAAATGTTTCTAAAGTAAATATGCTGTATAGTTGTGAACCGTAGATATCACTACACAATTCAGCAAAACCTAACATTACGACCAGTTTATTCATTGATCTAATATCACTGAATCCACATATGTTTATATTCAAGGCAGCACACAGCCATAAAAAGGGAAAGTAAGCTACATTGTTCCACAATATTCAAATACAGTAAGTGATATGCCTCAATGACAGAATATGTTACCCACACAGAGGCAGCCAGCACAGAGACGTCTACAGCCTCTCAGAACAGTTGACTCTAAAGAGGTAGGCTTAAAGTTGATTAAAAATGGCAAAACCCCTTTTGACTTCAGTTTAAATACATGTAATTAATATATTTGGTATGCCTGACTTCTATTGATGTCTGTTGGGACTCTTTTATTCTTACCTATTTTACTCATATATTTGAAAAAATTCAAAATTCTGTGGAATTAGTATTTAGTATTGTTTTGTTGGGTACACCAACTCCTGCATGATTTACATTGTAAATTGGCTGTTGTATTAACATGCTTCCCTCTGACCACATATTGTGCATCGTTTTAAAAAACTGGGTCAAGAGCCTACATTTAAAGTAGACTGTCTTGAGGTCCTCTTTAATATGAAACCAATGAACAACCTCTCCATTTTTCTCTTTGATTATCCGATTTAAAAATGTGTTAAAGTCAAGGACTGGCATTTCTCTTTGCTTCTGTCTCTGTAGTGTGTAATAGTCATCTGATTGTAAACAAAGGCTTTTCTTCTTGCTATTACTACAACCGCGTGGAAATTGGAGTATTTATGGTCAATTACTGTTTTGACTATGTGAAAGCTAAATCTTGTCCATCTGAAAACAGAACTACGTGATTTACATTTGACACAACATCCAAGTGCTCATTTGGCATGATCAAATATGGGGCCTTCATTCCATGTAATGTTCTTTCTTATCCTGTTTGCCTGTTTTGTTTTGTTTTCCTGACCGCCCTGATTCCTTGTATTGGTTTCTCACTCCCTCATTTTATGGCTGTTTTATCTCTATTTCTGGAGCTCTCTTTCCCCCCATTATGGATTCTCCCTTTCTTTTCTTGAACACTCTTCCTCAGTTTCGGCTTTTTTCTAGATGGTCTCAGTCTCATACATACTCACTCTCATTTACTTCTAAACAAACAATTTATAAATAAATGTAAAAAAGGTTTATGCTTTTCTTTAAACATGTATGTATAGGTGGGTTGAAACTGTAGCAATCATAAGGTAACTACAGGTACCACCATGCAACATTCTCTCCCATTTCAACTCTTTAGGTTTATCTTGGTTGCTAAGACACTACCAAGTTACCCATTATAGTCTACATAAAACGCCTGCTGTTGATACCTCCACTGCTTCACAGAGTATCCCCAGACAAAGGCCTTGAACCAGACCATAGTTGCCATAGTGTTAAATTGGGTAATGTCATCTTTTTAAAGTATACGTTTTACGGTTGAGATTTCAACCCTGATGTTCACAGCAGTCAGAATGATGGTTGAAAAGACCTGCTGAGATCTCTTACTGTCAGTTAGAAATTACATTACAAGCCAACAATATAGCACACCATTGCACAATTTCTAGTGATCTTATTAACTTCTTAAATCTTTACAAGGCTAATTACCTGTATTTTAACACAATTGTAGTCATTTTGACCATTCAAAGCACTTTTACAGTAAAGGTTTTAAATTCATGCATTCACACAGACATTCATACACTGGTGGCAGTGACTATTTCACAGGGTGCAAGGTAGAGCAAGTAGTCACCTGCTCATCAGGAGTATTAACCATTCACACACACTCATACACTGATGGCTCAGCATGAGGAGCAAATTGGGGTTCAGTGTCTTTCTCAAGGACACTTCGACATGTTAACTGCAAGGTTTGGGATTGAAGCTGATTGTTGGGCAAATAAATGAGCTAGGGTCCCTTTCATTATGCTTTTGCGAAGATAGATCAGCAGTTTCCACCCCAAGAAGAACTTAAACTACATGGTGAATCATAGCACAACAAAACTTCTACCACAGGGTTCATTTTCCCACTAACTCTTGTAAGTAATGGTGACAGATTCCTCCCTCTTATGCTGTGAAACTTTATGGAACTACAGAATAGTAAGACAGACCAAGAATCCTCAGCAGATGCTAGGTCCTAAGTCAGTTCTGGAGGGGGAACATATCATTGTAACATCAGATAACATAACTTAGCATTTTTATCATGTAAACCACCAGGAGCCACCAGATCCAATAAGTCCCTGTAGAAGGTCCCTTCAGTGGGCTAGGCCCCCTGCTTGTGTGCAAAATGAGGTTGCAGCCATGCTTTAATTAAAAACCCTCTTCTGAGTGGAGACCAAACCCAGCTGTGGTCCACATAATCTGGCGGAGGAACAGCAAACGCCGTGGTTCTCCCTCTCCGAACCAACCAGTTCATGATAGCGCCAAATCCATTACTATTGGCCACAGTTTAAAGAATAGAAAGATGCCACCACACAGTTTGTGCCACAGCTACTTGAGTTTCTCCATGTACCTTTGCCTGCTGTGCCATGTACATTGTCCTGTTGCAACACTTGTACCAGCTGTTGCTTTGGTCTGCAAATGAGGCCCTGTGAGTTTGACCCAGTTGGTATGGTATTACACACTGTATCTGGCATATGAAATAGAATGAGATTTACAAAATATAACTAACCAGAGCTCATTGTCAGTCAGAGCCTTGACAAGAAGATTCTGTTGAAGACAATTGGTGGGTTCCACAAACTTGATCAAGTTGCTGGTGGAAAAAGGTGCACAAACAACAGGGATGGTCCCAGCTTTGAGATGATTGTCAAAAAAGTTCCCTCAGGAACTTGGGGGATCACAGAATCCAAGGTGTCTGACATCTGGTCTTTAATTTTTTACATGATTTAGGCCATGTCATCTGCTGGTGTTTGTCCACTGTGTTTTATCACAGTCAGCTTAGTTGTCTACCAGGAGATTCTATAGCACATGAAAAGTACTTTAGCATTTGTAAAAGAACCACGCCTTTGAGTGATCAACTCTTAATCATCGAGGATCCCTACGGAATCCTTAATCTGGTTTAAAGATTAATAGTCATTAACAACGATTCCAAAGCCATACACAAACACACACACACACATATACAGTATATAGTCATTTAAATTCTAAGATTATATGAATATTCCAATAGAATCAATTTTAGCAGGGATCCAAAGAGCCTTACTGATTAGAACTGATTAGATTTACACTAAGATCCCTGACTCAGATTTTTGAACTCTAAAGAAGTTAAAGTCAAACTCACCATCCACCATGTCTTGGCAGTGACATCATAACACAGTTGCCACTTTACAGAGCTGTCTGCCTCGCTGCAGCCTCCTGGTATATTTGACATTGCCGTGACAACCAAGGGGGGCTGTCAAAATGACTTTGCAAAAAAAAACAGGAATTGTGGTAAAAGTAAGAAACTACTACTTTTACTTTTACAAATGTTGTCTTTCTTTGATGTTCCTTAGTATTTAGTATTGACTTTAACCACTTGTTTGTGTCCTGTCTGTTGCATGTTCCCGTAAATCCCAGCTGTTGTTGGATTGAGGGAAGGGAAAGGCAACAATCAGAGAGCGACTGAAGAATTTCAGCCTTAATATAATTATGCTCTCCAATGCATTATTTCCAGTATAATAAAAAAGAGTAACATTATTTAACATTTAAAGATGCATCATATACCCTGGAAAATGATGCCTTCCTCTTAAAACACATCCAGACTCAGAAATTGAGAAAAAAAAATGCATTCATTCACAGAGCCTACAGAACTTTAAAGTAACACAGGTTTGATCACTGAGCCTTCTTGTCCGATCCAGCACCTTTTCTCTTCGTGGTCCCATTGCCACTGAATCAAAACACTACCAGGTAGAGACTCCACTTTGATCCTCCAGGCTCCTGCAGATTCAAGTAATCCTTTGCACACCAAAGAGGAGGTTATTGCTATAAAGGATTGATACAGCAGCTAAAACAAAAGTTAACTGGATGGGCTCATTTCGGTTCTGTTCATCAGGCCTCTTCTGATCATTTCCTCATAAAGCTCATAAAGTCTGAGTGGTGAATAGATTCCAGTGTTGTTGTCCAAGGTTCAACTATGTTATTACATCGAGACTCCCAGCTAAAAAAGAAAATCAAGTTTTAGTCCCTGTATATTATTTACAGCGGGGAAAAAAAACCCAACCAGCCAGCCACCCCCCTTCAAGATTTCACTGAGTGGGCTGACATTCTGAAGAGGCAGATTAGGAGCATAGTCAGATACACACACATGCACAGTATATATCAAATGCTTCCAGCTGTATAAACACACACAACTACGTGTATGTAACACGTACTTTTGTGAAGAATTTGGTCTGTTTTTTTTTCATGAAAAGGACTGTCCATGTGTCTGTCCACCATTTCCTTCTAGCTCGTCTTTTTATTTTACTACACCCTCTGAACAAAGGGTTCTGCTGGAAGCATCAAGTTTCTCTCAGAGCCCTCTCAGAACCCTTCAAGATAACATGATGATGTTTCTAACACTTTGTTTTTCCGATATACCCAGGTCACAGTAGCATCATAATAAATCATTCAGGTCTCCTTTAAACCTTAAAGCAACAGTGTAGAATGAACAATGTGTAGGATTTACATCCACAGTGACTGAGAATTATAACCAACTAAAAAAAAAAAAAAAAAAAAAAAATCCCTCTGCCCCTACACTCTATGTCTAAGCATTTAGAAGAACCTGCAAAACTCACAAAATATATATAAAATATACACAAGGTTTTTCTGGGCTACCGTAGGACTGTAACAAATGAGCATACTTTTTCATTTTCATTGCAAGAGGAAAATTAAAAATAGATATAAAGTTTATGTTTGTGGGGATCTGCAGGGAGTATTTCTAAAACGGTATAATTCAACTTTAGATTTGATGATGTTTAAAATTGATGTGCAGAAAATCTCCCTAAAAAGGGTTTCTTATAGTTTTATGTGAGATCAGTTTAAAGTGAGGGCACCTGCCTTGTGATTTTCTGCAGAACAAATAAGGTTTTAGCAAATGCAAGCAAAGGCTTGGGCAGACATTTAACCAAAACAATACTGCTACACATCAAGCGAAGACTTACAGTAAGTCAAGTCTAAACATTTTTAAAAAACAAATATTTATATTCAAAATAAATTTTTACTAATATTTATTAAAAACTATTTTCACACGCTTTTTGTCTGCTTAAAGAAAGAACATTTATAGTCAAAATACATTTTTACAAATATTTGTTAAAAAACTATTTCCATGTGCTTTTTTTTCTGCTGAAGTCATACTTAAGATCAAAATGAAAATATTGGGTCTTTAATTGACCAAATGATCAGTAAGGTATGGTGACTCTTTTCTTGCTTTTGTTTTGTTGTTTGTTTCTGTGTATAATTCTAAGTCTCCTCAAAGCCAAATCTGCTCTTTGAATGTAGCACATGCTAATTCTAAATAAACAACTGACAGATGAAGTATACAAGTAAATTATACTGAAAACCTGTGTGGATTAAATTTTGCAGCAGGATAAACAATATCAATATGATAAAGGATATTTACAAACACTCAGCCTTAAAATGTGTTGGCTGATTACTCTGTCTGTTTAACATATCATTAATGGTCTGTCATGTTTCAGAAGCGAGACTGTCATTTTGTCTTAGAGAATATGTTCAGGGTATTGAGTTAGTTGCTGGTCGTGAGAACATGAGAAGAATTGCACTTTGTGCACGTATATCTGTACAGCCTATTGTCTTTAAGATTAAGCCTGCTTAATCTGGAGAAATATACTATTTGGTTCTTCTTCATTCTTTTCTGCACTGCATAGTTCCTAATTTCCTTTCAACCTCCAGGTGAAGTGAAGAAATTCATGTCAGGTTAGTTACACTGAAAACATTTTCCTTCAAATTTATCACATCTTTAAGACTTGCACTAAAACATGTATCCACCAGCACTTGACATGAAACTGGAGTTTTTGAATTTCACACTGGTGTATCCGAATGAGTGCAACTAGCTCTTCAATTTTTTCCTCCAGATAACTTATTGCAAAATTTGTATATGCTTTATTGAGAGGAATGGCTCGCAGCTATTTGAGCAATGACTCTTCAGGAAAAAGGACAGATGCAGTGTAACACTCATTTTCATTACCTTACCTTTCAAACATGGTGGCCCTGACTGTAATGGCAGTTATTTTAACCCAAACCTTCTCTTGCATTTTATGTATTTGAAAACCTTAAGTTTCACTATTTGTCGTAACTGGTATAAACCCAAAGTGTCAGTATTTGATGATGACTAGAAATCGACATCTTACAAATTGCAGACATCAGATCAGCATAGTGACATCTTGATGAATACTTGTAATTCTCCCAATTTCCAGTGCTGTCACCCTCAGCACAAAGTCCTTGATTGGATTGTTGGTTTCCAGGGTATGGTGACAGTGTGGTCAATTTAGTGTCTATGTCAGCCCACAGAGGTAGAGCCTTAGAGCTAATGGGGTGAGATCTCAGGATCAGACCAACCACAGCCCACCATGACGAAGGTCCAGACTCCACCACCAACCCTGCTGTGTCAGCCTTGTTTTTTTTAACCAGCATCATTATTTATGGAATCACTGCCCTTCTTTTCAGTAGATTTATATTTACAACTGCAGGAGAAAAGAGCAGAGGACTTCATCCCACCTCCCACCACACATATGCACAGAGACTAAAACACAATCCTGTAATTAGTAGTTCACTCAATCAACTCCTAACTCCCACCCCCTCAGTTAATTATCCAATTAACCTCCCTCAGTAGTGTAAACATCCAGCCAATCCGGCTTAAACACAGCAGCCCTAAACCCAATCACAGTGTTGGTTCACAAGGACAAAAATTACGGGACACACTCACAAACACACACACACACACACACACACACACACACACAAATCCTTAAGCAGACCTCACACTCACTTAATGACAGAGTGGAATAGCCCTCTACCTACTATGAATTCAAACTCTTGCTGTTTTATATCCATCTGCAACGTTTATACTTTCAGCCGTGATACATAAGATGTTCCATAAATGCTGTCTGCATATGTTTTTGTTTTCATTGTTATCATTTTATAGTTTAACTAGTGCATCTGGATTTAGTCACCAGTTTATAAGATCACTGTGAATTTACTTTTTTTTTAATTGTAAAAATCATGGATTATGACTCTGAACAACATTTAACATATACAGAAGTTAAAAAGACTTACAGGTGGTTGTTTTACTGAAAGAAAAAAGAAAGAAAGAAAGAAAGAAAGAATGAAAGAAAATTGACATTTATTTCACATCTTTGATTTCCACATCTCGTGTGTGTGTGTGTTTGAGTTTGAACAAATAATATTAAACCAAATGCATATATTACTAACAAATTTTATAGGAGGATTATAATTGTCAAGATCTTGAACTGGTTGAATTTTGGAACCTCAAGGAACAAAAAAATGAAATGATAGATTGAGACAAGCACTGCTGCTGTCGCAAAAGGTTGCTGCCCCTTGGATGAACATTTTTTTGTAAATGCTTTCATCTGCTGGCCAAACCTCACAACTGTCAGAAAAATGTCAACATTTTTAATGAATGCAGATATTATCACGTTAATAATTGTTTTCGCCCCCTTGTCCATCTGTCCATGCTTCGATCTCTGTGTGTGTTTGAACAAAATAACCCCAAAACTATTGGGTGGATCAACTTCAGGCAGAGGGGGAACAAACAGAGAAACATTTGAGAAACAGATGTGTAGGTTCTGCTGTTGATGGTCGGGGGATTGAGGCCTTTGGGGCCTTGGTGTTGTGCCAGCATTGCTGCTGGTACACTTGTGATCTTCCTCACTCACTGACTTGGCACCCTCAGAGAAAGAAAACTGTTGGATACATTGCAAGGAAATCTGCGTCTTATGACTTTGTAGTTTCATGACCCAATTAATTTCTATTTTATAAGGTGGACAGCTCTTTAACCGCTGCAGATTTCAAAAGCAGGTTGTTGACCTGATATAACCCCCTCAGGACAGCTACGTCTGGACAAGATTTAACCAGAGCAAATGAGCTGTTTTAACTGCTGTCTGATCCTTGGGGGGCAACACCCAGCCAAGTCTTGGAAACAGATAAGTCATTACTAAAATGTAAGAGTAAGGATCTTGGGGGCTGCCTGAAAACAAAAAGTCAACAGCTACGGTTTCAAGAGTGTAGGAGGATTGACTGAAGGAGAAATGGCTACCTCTACTTAGCTTTCGTTTCCTAACAACCATTGTTCTTAGAGACCCGCTTGTGTACATCTTCCCTGATCAGTATCCAGAAAAATGACCTCCTTAGGACAGCTTCAATTTGATTTCCCTCCATATGTCCCACTGTCTGATACAACCACTTGCCTGTTCGGGAGTTGTTTAGGAGTCCTTCACCATCCAATAAAGTAGCTGCAGCTGCAGTTTCTCCCAGCTGCAGTCTGTCCCACTCCGAAAGAAGGCTTCAATTACTCTTACATGTCCAATTTGCACCAGAGCCCAGGTCCCCCAGACTTGCATCTGTGTAAAGCTGACAGGGTTGAGGGGGTATCAGCATAAGCATGTACTGGTGCACTTGACAAGGCTCGCTTCAACTTCTCAAATGCTGTCTGACATGTGTGGGACATACCATGGTCTGGCCTCTCTTGCTTTGATTTGTTGTGCAGGCAAAAGTGGCATGAATAGGGGCAGCCACTTTAGAATTTCATGATGATCTGACTTCAAACTGTGCTGGTATGGCCAAAATCCTTTTATTCTTTAGCAAAAACTGACTACAGCATCATGTTAGCTGTTCCAATTGATGCTGTTGCTCCGGACAAAGTTTGTCACTCTTGACAGTCCTTGCTGGATGGTTTGTGACAATTAACAATTTTGCTGTTATTCCCACTTCAGCAGTGTCACGTCCACAAGCACACAGTAAATGTTTCTGGTCACCACCTTAGCCACTTTAATAGAGTATGTGTGATTGCTTTGATAATTTGGCACTTTTCTCCATCTGCAACAGTTCCACTATAACTGGACAATGAGACAGCTGCCAATCCCTCGAGACATGTACCCAAATGATAATTTTGCTTTGTGCTGGGAACTCAACAAGAGGTTGGATTACTTCAATTATATATTCTCTTGATGCCCGGATAAGTTTCTAAAGACTCTTCTCCGCCCTGGCATCCTGTTAAACACAGAAAAAAAATTTAAATCCTTCTCCTTACTTACTGTCCCTAAATGGCCAGGCACTGTCATAACTTAAAGATCTCGTGGTACACTATCATCCAACCAGACCATTAAGCCCTCAGGATTCAGGGTTATTGGTGGCCCCCCGAGTCTCCAAAAGTAAAATGGGGGACAAGGCCTTATTAAGCTTTTGTCCTGTGAATCTTCCAGGAACTTTAAACTTCATTTATATAGCACTTGTTTTAACAAGTGCTGGACAACACGATAAAGCAAGATTAGATAAATAAATAAGTAAAACACATCGGTAGAAAATAATGGAGCAAATGGAGCAAAAAAAAAAAAGTAGGAGCAAATGGAGCAAAAAAAAAAAAGTAGGAGCATGCAAGGTAATAAGGATTTAAAGAACAATAAAAAAAGATTGCCAATGAGATTTAAACAAAACAAGAGAATTATCATACCTAGCTAGGCAGTCTTATTGCTCACAACAGCCATTTTTTACTCCCTGCCATCCTTGTCTGTAGTTTCCATGCTGAAACTTCTGCTCACTGTTATTTCTATATTGAGTGTTAACCTGGGTGATAGCCAATTTCACCATTCTGTGGACTTGTTTTTTGATCTTCTGCAGATCTGTAAAAACATAAGAAAAGAAAAGCCTATCCCAGCATCATCTGGAATAGGTGAGGTACACCCTGGACAAGTCATCACAGGGCCGACATATAGAAACACACAACCATTCACACCTGCAGACAGTTTAGGGTAACAAGTTAACCTAACCCCCTTGCATGTTTTTGGAGTGTGGGAGGAAGCCAAAGTATCTGGAGAGAACCAGAGAGAACATGCAAAGAACACACAGAAAGGCCCTGACCCAGGATCTTCTTGTTGTGAGGAGCCACTGTTAACCACTGCGTGTGACGGGCGGCACAGTGGTGCACACCAATGAACACCAGTTGCACAAAAATAATAAAAACCACCAATATACACACTCTTAAGATTGTGTAAACTATATGTTTATTGCTGCAGACACTCACTTACTCAAGATCCAAGATATATGGGATGAGTGTTAACAGAAATTAAGCACATGGGTTACTTTTAGATGGAGGAAGCTACCCAAATAAACTTTACCATCATCATTCTTTCTATGTTAATGGTGGTTTGCCTGCACTCTGTGCTGGCTCCGGTTCTGTTATGATATGCATACTGTCCTCATGTTCACTCATGTTACCATTAGCATTGAAAAAGAAAAGAGAGAAAATGGCTACCAAAAACTGAGAATCAGACAGTCTCTTAAAGACCAGATAGCCATCCTCTACGTCTGCTTCAATGTGTATTAAACAGCTCAACCTTGAAAAAATGGTTCATCTGTTGCAAATAGACATAACTGTACAGCCGTGGTATAAGTAAAAACTTCTCCACTGGTAGCAGCATGAATTATGGTAATTATGAGGTATGTTGCTGCACCTGCCTAAGGGGAGTTTTTTTCTTTCCTTCAACTTTTTAGCACCACCTTTCAGTTTCACCGTGTCTTTATCCATGAAGTTTGAAGCCCAGATGACTGGGCCAGGATTGATAACACTTGATGTGGAATGGTTCATAGACAACAGCAAGGAAAAGTGAGATGGGGCTGGGATAGATGAACCTAAATGGACAAAGATTAACTGGCTACAAGTTAGAGATTAAACTATTTAGTAGATCGTATAGCCAATTATATGTAAAGAGCCAAGGCTCACTTTTGGCTAGGCCAGTAACCTCATAATATGATGGGCTAGTCAAGGCCTACCAATGAATTCTATACTGCAGTGGTTCTCTCAATTTAAATAGGTATCCCATATTATTTAGTAGCCCAATATATACCCCACAGTTTGGGAACCACTTTGTGATTACATTTGTGATCAATTTTGAGAGACAGATAATATTTTCTCTCTAATATTGTCTTGGTCAATATGTCATATTGGCTAATACCTGCTGTTTTGTAGGGGATTTAAATAATTCCAGTTGTAATACAATACAAGAACAACAAATGGGTCTTAGTGACTTTTTGGGTTTTTTGTAAATACCATTACTTACTCGTAAAGTTTCTTCAGTATAATAACTAACTTAATGAAATGTAACACCATCTAAAAAAAAGAAAAAGTTAACGAAAGCAGACAGCTGGATGTCACATATTAGAAAGTTTCAATAATTAGATTTTTTGTGAAAAAATTCTGATTTGATTTCTTTTGTGTACTATAGTTGTAGAAAAAGTATTAATTACAACAACATATTGAATAAAATTACATTTTGACTGATCTTAACATCATTTACACTTTATGCAGTTGATTGAGAAAATGTTTTGTGATCTTTCAAGGATTTTATATGCATATATAGAGACACATGAAAACAATAAAATACCTGAAACAAATGAAAAAGAATAAAAAATAAATAAAATAAGACAGCATACTGTATATTGAAGTGAGTAACCATGTATATTTTGTAAAACAATGTGTGTTTGACTTCTTGACCATAGGTTCTAGTAAGTCAAACTTTTGTTGAAATTCATTTAAAATTAATTAAAATTAAAATCTGAAAAAATTTTAAAAAACACAAACAAACACCAAGCTTAGTTCCTGTTGACTGCATGATGGAATAGCTATGAATCTTATTTGGCTTGCATATTTCTTTAAATCTGTATTTTTTATTCATTAAATGTAAAATTTGGGACAGATAACAATATTACACCCGACCACAATTTAGTATTGCAAAGGTCTTATGGTTTTTTTTCGGAGATCTGATGATACACATGCCTACCAGTTTTGTACATGTAGGTGAAACGTATTGCAAGAACTAATTTGTTGAAATAAATTTTCTGTAAAAATAAATTTAATCCACTGGTTTTGGTAATATCAGATTGGATTAGTCATCCACCTACAACCCCATAGAGACTGTGTCTGTCCTCCGTCCACATAAATTCACTAAATTCACTAAATCAAATAAGAGTTCACATAGGAACTTAATAAAAATCAACACCACTAATGAGGCAGTTTACAAAGTAAAGAGACTTAAATGTGGACTCTTGAATATCAGATCCCTATCATCTAAAGGTGTATTAATAAATGAGCTTATATCAGATAACAATATTGATTTATTCTGCCTTACCGAAACTTGGCTGTGCCAAGACGAATATGTAAGTCTTAATAAATCCACTCCTCCCAGTCACATTAACACACACATTCCCAGAGACACTGGCAGAGGTGGTGGAGTTGCAGCCATTTTCAATTCTGCCCTATTAATAAACCCTAAGCCCAAACAAAAATTTAGTTCATTTGAAAATCTCATTCTTAGCATTTCCGATCCAACCATGAAAACTCCAATTATGTTTGTTATAGTGTATCGAGCACCTGGACCCTACACTGAATTCTTATCTGAATTTTCAGAGTTTCTCTCAGCTCTGGTCCTCAAAACAGATAAAGTCATTATTGTAGGTGACTTTAATATCCATGTAGACATTGAAAACGACAGCCTTGGTACGGCATTTCTCTCACTATTAGATTCATTCGGCTTCTGTCAGTGTGTACAAGAATCAACACACACTTTTAATCACACCCTTGATCTTGTTCTGACATATGGCATTGAAATTGAGCATTTAAATGTCTCTGCGCAAAATCTGCTTTTATCAGATCATTATCTTCTAACATTTGAATTTCTGCTCATCAACTATAAACCAAGAGTCACTAGTTATTATAGCAGATGCATATCTGAGGACACTGTTGAAAATTTTAAAGAAATTATTCCCTCTGCATTAATTTCAGTGCCATATCCCAAAATAACAGAGGAGTCATATCTTAAATTTAGCCCCTCCCAGCTTGATCACCTTGCCGATTTCACTGCCGGCTCTCTACGTGCTTCACTCGATTCCATTGCCCCAGTTAAAAAGAAAACAAAACCAGTAAAGAGACTAGCTCCGTGGTATAATCTTAACACTCGCAAGTTAAAACAGAAAACTCATAAACTTGAAAAGAAATGGCGTTCCACTAAACTGGAAGAGCCACACATGGCCTGGCAGGATAGCCTTAAAGTATACAGGAAGGCCCTTCGCCGAGCAAGAAAAGACTACTATTCAGCGTTGATAGAAGAAAACAAGAATAAGCCCAGGATCCTTTTCAGCACTGTAGCCAGGCTGACTGAGAGCCATCATTCTATTGAACCATGCATTCCTAGAGCCCTCACCTGTAATGATTTTATGAACTTCTTCAATAATAAAATTAGACTTATCAGAGAAAATATCCTACACTCCACAGATTCCAGTTCAGCAACAGGAATTATAGAGGCTGTTATTAGTCCTGATGTGTGTTTGGAAAGCTTCCATCCAATTGACCTTAAGGAACTAACGACATTATCTTCATCTAAATCATCAACCTGTATACTAGACCCCATACCTACTAGGTTGCTCAAAGAGGTTTTACCCTTAATTAGAAATCCACTACTAAACATTATCAATCTATCCCTTGTAACAGGTTATGTGCCCCAGTCATTTAAAGTAGCTGTAATTAAACTGCTCCTAAAAAAATCTACCCTAGACCCAGAAGTTTTAGCCAACTATAGACCAATATCCAACCTCCCCTTTCTTTCAAAAATTCTAGAGAAAGCAGTAGCGAAACAACTATGTGGCTTTCTTCAGTATAATAGTCTATTTGAAGAGTTTCAGTCAGGTTTTAGAAAGCATCACAGCACAGAAACGGCATTAGTAAAAGTTACAAATGACCTCCTCACTGCATCTGATGCGGGACTTATCTCTATACTAGTCTTATTAGATCTTAGTGCAGCTTTTGACACTATCGATCATCACATGTTACTACAGAGGATGGAACACCAAATTGGCATTAAAGGATCTGCTCTAAGATCGTTTAAGTCCTACCTATCTCATAGATATAATTTTGTTCATGTTAATGATGAATCATCAAGATATGACAAGGTTAGTCATGGACTAACCACTGAAACCACTGAAATTGTGCATAAGCTCGAGTCTCTGTGAGTTTTGGACCCCTCTGCTGGAAACTCAAATGGTTAATTAATTTAGGGGACAGGATTGAAATAGCACTATTTCTGATTACAATGACTGAAATATACAAATCTCAATTTTATCACATTTTCAATAATTCCACAAAATTAAGCCCCTAGTATTTGCCTCAAACCTTTGGGATCTTGACAATAAATAATTGTTAACATTCATGGGCACACACTTGGAATTGGAGGAGGAGAGAGTT
>KV751359.1:2370936-2381665 GCA_001698575.1 Mola mola
CCTCTATTTTTTTTAAAAAAAAAAAAAAAAAAAAAAAAAAAAAAAAAAAAAAAAAAAAAAAAAAAAAAAAAGAGCAGAAGGCAGGTCCGCTAATCATCACAACTCAGGACACCTGATATTTAATACAGCCAACAGTCCTACACCTGGTCAATACCTCTCAGTTAACTCCATATAACACAAAAATAAATTTATTCATATTCTTGAGTGAAAAGTGCACTCCAGCCTTGGTCTGATAGCAGGGTAGAGTTCTACAGGCTGGGTTGTTTTGTATAGCCTCCATTCATCTCTTCAGTCACGTTATCATAATCCCTTGCCTCTTCATCATCCCTGCAAGACAAGAAAAACAACAGAAAGGCAGGCTAGTTTGCTTCTCACTTGTTTTTTCATCCACTTCAGGAACAGAAAAAATGTATGGAATTCAACAAAATCAGAAAAAGCTAATCAATTTTGGCATAGATTCAGATTAAAGAGTCTGCAATACTACTACCACTACTACTTATGATACTTATAATTATTTTTATTCACAAGCTTCAGCTGACTGCTGCATACATCAAGCAACTACCAGCAAAGGTCACTGTTCTGTGTGTGTGCGTGTGTGCAGTGAATATGCGTGAAATCATGGAACATGAATGAAAACACAAAAGTGTCACGAACCAGGTCTGGAGGATCCAAAATGCAGGGTCCACAGGGAGCGCTCTAATTCAATAGTCGTTTTATTACAATAGTCGAAACCGGGAATTCAAAAGATGCGAAGGTACAGGTAAGGATCAGGCAAACTCAGTAATCAAGAAACAAACGGGATCGAAACACAAAGAAATAAGACAATCTGGCAAAGGAGGAAGGGAACGCTGGGGTTAAATACACGAGGGAGAGGTAGACAATTGGACACAGGTGGGACACATTAGGGAGAGGGAATAATCAGACACACCTGAGGGACAACACTTGACAGGACATGGGGAGTAAGACACAGACAGAATTTCAAAGTAAAACAGGAAACACTGACTGACCCTAACAGACAGATAATTTATACTACCGGACCCCGACAGAAACACTTCTATAGTTGTTTTCGTTCTCATTCCATCGAACCTAGAGTAATCTGCTATCTGTTTCACTTAAATATTGTTAGTATCATAATCAGTTGTACTGCTGAAGGTCAGCTATTTTATATACACATACCGTAAGCGTATCTTAGATTACAAGTTAATAATAAAAGCTGGAGTTTTAAAGATTTGGGTGTGGGTATGCTGTGAGGGTTGACCCAAACCAATTTAATGTGAGATGGCAGTGCCTATATTCTGGATACTTTGGTTTTGTTTTGTACAGCGTAGAGTACTGTAGTTTACAGTGAGTGCAGGTGGGGTGGAGTGGGTGTCAGGAGTGATCTGTGACAAAAGAGCAGTCCAAACATACTTGGAAAGGTTTACAAAAGGGTAGTGAGACCAGCAATGTTGTTTGGCTTGCAGATGGTGGCACCGACCAAAAGAGAGGAGGCAGAGGCAGAGCTGGAGGTGGCAGAGTCAAAGATGTTGAGATTCTATGTGGGAGTGGCGAGGATGGACAGGATTAGGACTGAGCACATCAGTGGGACAGCAGAGGTCGAATGTTTTGGAGAAAAAGTTAGGAAGACCAGGTAGAGATAGTTTGTACATGTGCAGAAGAGGGATAGTGGATATATTGGTAGAAGGATGCTCAAGATGGAGCTACCAGGCAGGAGGCAAAGAGGAAGACCAAAGAAGAAGACCAAAGAAGAAATTCATGGATGTAATGAAGGAGGACATGCAGATAGTTGGTGTGAGAGAAGAAAATGCAGAGGACAGGGAGAGATGGAGGAGGATGATTCGCTGTGGTGACTCCTAGAAAAAGCTAGGTAGAGCCAAAAGGGGACGAAGAAGAGTACTGTAGTTTGTACGGAGTATACAGGCTGGTAAATAAAAGAGAAATGTATATATATAATGTATGTAGCAATGTTACCCAAAACAATAAAAAGATAAAGTTTAGAAACATTTCTGATAAATAAAAGTCTTGTGTCATAAGCACACCCACAATAAATAGATTCAAGAAGTCCAGCAGCAGACAGTCAATTTGACAGTCAATCATTTACATCAATAAATGTGATCAGAGTGTAAATTTACCGCAGAGCAACGTTTTTCCCTTTATCTGCTCCCTTAAAACATCCCAGTTGTGGAGTGAAGCCCTTTTATTCCAGATGTCAAACTGGATTTGGTTTTACATTTTAAGGAAACTTGCAAAGTGAAGTCAAGTAATTTACACAAATGAAGTGCTTATTTGATTTCATTTTAAACCTAACCAGTAGTTTTGCGGGCTAAACCCAACCAAGTGTGTGACTGTTTCACTGTGAACTCACTATTGTGGATTCACAGGAAGCACATAGATTCAGGTCTGCTATAACACACCTATAATACACCTACTACATTTGTAGTGACATTAATTGAGCATCACTTTGAATCAGACAGGCTATGGAAGTCAAGGTCAGCTCAAAATCTCAGCAAAATCAGCTGATTTTAAGAGCCAGAGCACATCAGCTAATCTCTCAAATGTAATCTCTTTTTTTTTTTTTCCAATTTATATCTCTTTTTTTCTAATTATTCAGTTGAGTGAGCAGTTGGCTGGGCCACCACCGCAAATTCATTTGTCAGGTTTATGCGTGTGTCTGTCTGTGTGTGTGTGTGTGTGTGTGTGTGTGTGTGTGTGTGTGTGTGTGTGCGCGCATATGTTGCTGACCTGTCACTCCTAAAAAGTCTTTGAATAATTAGGATGGCAAAGACAAGGAAGAAGAAGCCAACGACCGCTGTCAGACCCACCAACCATTGCTGTTGAGTCAGTGGCTGAGATCCTGATGCTGCTCTCACGTTGGTCTGCACACCTGAACTTATCAATAATGTCCAGAAGACAAGTGAAAAGAGATTGCTCTACTTAACTGACATCTCACGTGCTCTGTTTTTGACCTTTTGATCCATTAAGGCCAACAGTAGTTACAATAGGAAATACAGTATCTGAATGTTAATATCAAGGAACTTTTAGCATGAGCTTTAAGGAACTAACTACCATTCTTGTTGTTATTTGTTAACTATATTTGGGGGGTAAACTACTAAAGCTACTTCTGTTACTACAGTTGTTATTGTAGTTTCCACAGATCTTTGTGTTTGTGTCACTCAAAGGATCTGCAGCAAGATTTCTGCCCTCTAAAATGCATTTTTTTCCTCACAACTATTACAGTTGAGACAAGAGGGCTTGTTTGTGGGCAAATAATGAATCAGTGTAAATTACACTACATTATATTTGCCCAACTTTGGATGTCACAACTAGTTGCTCGTTGAATTGGGAGTTTAAAAATAGGACTTGAGTAGAAGTTTGTGAGAAAAAAATAATGTCTATCATGGTATTGTGCTAAATTTATACAACTAAGAAAATTGAAATGTATATAGTCAACATAATTAAGAAAATATTTGAAGATAGCTGTTATTTTACAAGAAACATCATACTATTCTGATGGTTTTAAGAACAATGTCAAAATATTTTGAAACTAAACAGGAGTTTTATGATTTAATAGTGGTATACAATATATATACATATGTATATATAATGTTGGTCATTGTTTCTTATCTGAATGCAGAGCACACAAACACATGCATGTGAAGAGATGGAGCAGAAGAGAAAAATGTTACCTTTGTTAGCTGAGCAGCTGGCTGGAGACAGGAGGGCACACAACACCAGATATAATAGATTCAGCGTGAATATCACCGAGCACATCATCTTTGGACAGCATCTACACCAGGACTGGACCTTCAGTTCACACATACCACTGTAAATGTGCTCAAAGTTCACAGTCCAGAGGGATGTTGTCAAAGCAATCTGGGAGTGTGTTACCTGCTATGTTAATCATCAGCCATTCAGCCATTTATACAAAGATATTGATAATAACAAGGGTTCATGAGCTCTGATCATCTCGGGATCTGGAATGATTGAACTTCCATAAATAATCCAGTCTTACACATAGTGAGAAAAAACATAGTGTTGATTCATAGCATGATCTAGAACATATTACACATCGGTATGAGGGGCTGCAGAAGACAAGCAGTGTGTTTGTGTGTTTGAGCCTTGTCATCTGCCTTCCCCCTTTTAGTTACAGTAAGTATATGTACTAAATGAGATAAAGAAACAACTTTATTTCAAATGCTGTATGTGTAGTACAAGCACAATATGTACACTGCAATAATACAAATCTTAAATTTTGAGTAGTAAAGGAGGAACACAGCAAATCTGGCCTTCATAATAATTATTATAATCCTCAACATATGATACCTTATATAAGGTGCATAATGTGCTGTGTTGTATTAACAAATACCCACTTAATCTTTTTAGAAATAAACGTTTATTTGAAAATCCATAACTACTAAACAACAACAACAAAAAAAACTTATTCCCCCCAGCTGTTGAGCACAAATATTATATAATTAAAATCTGTGTTCTTCTTTGTCAGGATAATTCACACACCTGACAGGTGAGGCTTATCACATAATAGGCATATCACCTAATCACCCCATCCCCGGGGTGAGTAGGAGGCGACGCCGTGGCTGCAGAGGGCTAAAGTCAGGATGAAGAAGAGGAGGTTTAAGCCCTGTATCCCTGCAGTCATTGTGGGAAAAGTGAGATTTGCCAGCGATCTGTTATATGTCCACTGGTCCTGTACCAGAACAATATTGCTGCTGTGACAAATTAATTTCCCTACGGGGATTAATAAAGTTATCTCTATCTCTCTATCTATCTATCAACATACTGATTAATAACATGATTATTGTACATGTGAGCTTTGGGCTGGTCACATAATTTATTGTAGGGACAGCAGAGACATGTTCTCACCAGTTTCATGATTACCTAAAATTGTCCTCACCAGAATTTACATATTGTGTGTGTACATTTACATCGAATATAGCCTTGTATGCTTTTTTTTTAATCAATATTGGCTTTTATTTACCTCCTCCCTATTCCTACTGAATGAGAAACAGTGGATGGCATTAACAGAGAGGAAATTAAGAAAAGGACTTTTTCTGACTCATAATTTGACTCATAATGAAGATGTGATGTGTAGCGAGTGCAAGAGATTTTTTTTTTTTTTACAAATGGGCTTTACGCAGTCCATTCGTGCAGGTGTAGGTGAAGATGATTCAGGTTGTGAGAGTTAGTTGAAGTGACCAAAGAAACTGAGACTGTGTATAGCAGCACCATGCTGTTTCCAGGTCGCTCTGTGTGCTTAGTTGAGGTTACTGGAGTCATTTATACACTAAATCTGCTGCAAGTGCAACATGAAGTCATATTTGGTTCACAGTAGTTCATCCTTTGATGCTATTTGTCATGGATTTCTTATTTGTCTGATGATCATTTGATCACTTGTTCCCACATAGTTCTCTCATCTGGGTGTTTGGGGGTTGGGATGTGATGGCGAGACTGATGAAATATTATGATTTTGCTTTAAAATTTCTTTGTCTTGTCTTTCCAAACCGAAATGTACTGATTGAATAATAATGCTCATAGAATGAGAACACTGCCTGTTTGATTATTTCTGACAATGTGGATCTATATACCCAATAAATGCTTGATACTAAGTGGACTTCAAAATGCACATGGTCCAGAGCTTACACACATTCTCCTATTAAGTTTGTTTTTATAGATCATAAATGTGTGCACCTGTGACAGGCATGTTTTGTGTGAATATCTAAGCAACAGTTATAAATGAGATCCCAGGAGTTGAATCCATTGAAAATACAGAATAAACAGTATTTCTTTTTTTTTATGTGTTATTGTGGGAAACTGATGATCTTAAACCACTGAAATTATTAAATAAGTTTTAAAACTAGGCGTATTTGTTGTACTCTCACTTATATAACTGCATTTACAGACGGAACAGTGCCTAATAATAATTTACCATTGATTAAATGGCTAACATATTTTGCTTCTGCCTGTTTGTTTCTTCAGTTCTTACAATTACAAATGCCTGACAATATGTTATTATAATGTAATTACAATGTACTGTACTCTAAAGTCTTTTGATGATGATTTGCAGTGAAACACAATCAATACTTAATGCACTCTAATGACACATTTCAGTGTGTTAAAATGCCATTTGCACTTTTCCTGTGTCAAATTTAACACAACATGTGCGGTCCTTGACCACACTCACTACATGTTTTAAATATGTGAACAACTTGCCATTTTTAACACAATTAAGCAATTCTGCAGTGTAGAGCCTATGATACTTTATAATTTCATAAAGCATGCAATTCAAATAGGAAAACTCTAAGGTGCTTTAGAGTAGGGTTTTATTCTACGTTGGGTTTTGCAGACTTCTGAATTCAAATCAACAGGTTTTTAAATATAAGCTTCACAACAGATATTTTGTAGCTTTATTAAATAACAAAATGAAGGTGCTCTGTGAAGTAGGTGTGTCATGTGGTACTGTGTGCCTGCAGTTAGCCCTGCTTGGCCAAATCGATTTTCCCACCACTTTCCATATCAAACATACACCTTGTCTGGTAAAGACAAAAATTGTGACAAAACTGAGGAGGACTTCCTGCTGCTGCATAACCAAGTCTGGGATGATATAAGAATACAGGAAACTGGATACAACCCACAGTCCCAATAAAGAAACAAGGGAGAGATGTTAGCAGGTCAGAGAGCTATGCAGACCATTTTCTCTAACATAATAAAGAATATAAAAGAAAAAACAGATGTGATGGCTACATTTAGAAGTGGATCCAGAAAAGGAGGGAGAGGAGCAGATTCAGCAGTGTGCCTGGAAGATAGAATAAGAAAAGCTCAAGAAAATAAAGAAATAGTAGTTGCAGTGTTTTGGGGTTTTTTTTGTAGAGATGAGAGAGGATCTTATAGTTCAACTGCAATTAATGGAGGGAAAATGTTGATTTGGAACTGGGGAAGCATAAAAAATGAGGCATTTGCATTGAGACAAAACAGAGAGGGTTTTGTCAAGAAGTTGGGGAGGAGATTCATGAATAACACTATAGTGTCTCTCTGCAACTCAACATTGTAATCGTGCAACACCATGGATAGACCTACTAACATTGCTTGTGAAAGAAACGATTCTGCCTGGTTGTGTCTGAACCGCCCGCTGCAGAGTGTCCCAATAATCCTTTAATGCCTTTCACCTCATTTATGTCAATAATATTTTTTATATCAACCCATCATCCAAGAAATTCAGAGGTCAAAGCAATGCTATAAAATAAAGCTGTAAATCAGGAATAAGAATACCAAATACAACTGATCATGAGCAATATATTCGTAAACAACACTGGTAATACTGGAAGCACCATTAGAGGAACTGTAACTGAACTATCTACATTACAGCTCTTTTAAATATATATCATGCCAGCACCATTAAACCTTAAATAATGATAATAATATGATGGTGATGAAGTAAGTTGAAGTAGCCTATATAGAACGTAGTAGCATTAGTCTTAGTTGTAGCATAGTAATCTAGTATTTCTCTAGATGCTTTTCGTGAAGAGCAGGTTCAGAACGTCCGCTTAGAATTAGACCCAACAATGAACAAGCACATTGCGACAGTGGCGAGGAAAAACTCGTAGCAGTTAATATTGGTGGTGGTAGTGGTGGTAACACTTTTATTGTGAAGGGTCCTGGACGGAAAAGGGTTTTTACTGCTGTTACGGGCGAACCAAGCCATCGGAACACGGACACTTTTGGGGTGTAGGGGTAAACGCCCATGACCAGCGCACCAAGGGTCCTTTAACTGAACATACTAAAAATGTCCCGTTTCAAAAGAGCAGGCAAGGTTGAATCTTTGTCGGGTTTCAGGACAGAAAAGACTGAACCGACCGTTCCCTACGGTGTGCTGAAGGCTGCAAGGAAAAGTGGCCATCTCAACCTTTCTGGTCGAGGTCTAACAGAAGGTAATGTCATTTTCACTTTGTAGCTAGCTTCATTGATAAGCTCCTGTTTTTGGTAGCAACGTTAATGTTTCAGGAATTACAGAACGTGGTTATGGCCTATGCGTGTGTGCTTACGTCTGCATAAAAAAAAAAAAAAAAAAAAAAAAAAAAAATCATGTTTGTATGTGTCCGAGTTTCATACACTGTTCACTGTTAAAAGCTGACGCAATGATTCAAATGAAAGTTTATTGCGTTGCGTTAACGCACAGCTTCACCCACCCTGCTCTAACTCGGCGTGAAGTGATAAAAATGCGTATTTGCGGTCTTTACTTTTTAAACTGAATCCGGCACACTGTAAGTACACACCAACACTTTGTGCATCCTTTTCATATTAACAGCATTCGAGTGTTTAAAAGAACAGGAAACCTTAATTTCGACCAACGTCATTACTGCCATCTTTTCTCAAGTTACTCACGGCTAAGGTGTTTTATTGTTTATGGTTTTATTGTGTTATTGTGAATTTTTAGAAGGATATTACGTCAGTTGAGGTCAATGGCTTGTATGAGAAAAGGCCATACTTGTTCTGAATGGCTGTGGTTCTGTCACCATATCCATTCACCAGTTCCTTTTAGCTATACGGACCTTTTTCCATATCAGCTATTTTGGCAAGAAGTAGTTGGGTAATACACGTGTTGCCAAAGATATTAATTAAGGTTCCATTTAGAATAAATCAAGATGGCAGAACGTTTCTCTTGTGCACCTTTGCTTTCAACAGGCTCTGTTATACTTAACGGAACAGAACCATCCAAAATGTTATAAATTGCACCTGTTTTTACTGGCGATTTCATGTCAGTATGGCTGCTGTGAAAAAGGTCTGTTCTATACTAGAGTTACTGAATAAGTTCAACACCCAATGGTAAAAGTCAGTAGTAATCCAGTCAGGAGTGGACTGATGCATTGTAAGCACAGGACAGCATATAATGACATTGAATGGCACTGACAATCATATTGTGAAATTGTAATAATGTTTGGGAGTTTAATAACAGTATGAAAATGTGTCTCAGTTCCTCAGAATGTATATCATCTAAACAGTGACACACCTGAAGAGGCCCAGCAAAATGTGTCATTTGGAGAGTCAGATCGGTGGTGGGAACAGACAGACCTCACCAAACTGCTGCTTTCATCTAATCACCTTACACAACTCTCTGATGACATTAGACTGCTACCTGGACTCACTACATTGGATGTAAGTTACGTCGTTCCGGTCAGTAAGGCGCCTGAGTAAATCATCCACGTAACGTACTAGGAATGTCGACAGCGAGATGGGGAATGTGATATTCTTGGATATGTTTCGTGTCAAACCAATTTGGTTACATTGCAGAAATAAAAATTTGGCTTATTTATTATCCTAACATTTCTAAAGGCGCTAAAACAATGCTTGTATTTTATTATGTTTTGTAATGGTTACTGTCAAATCTTGTTCTTTTCCTGTGAATAACAGGGAGATTTAGTTTTTCCTGCTATAGGGGTCCAAAGTTCATTGCTTTGGACTGCCACTTTGGGATTTCTATTTACGTAGGTTAGTTGTTATTATGGCAATAGTAGCTTTATTTATATAGTTATTTATATAGTAGGGATGGGCAAATCTAAATTGTGTATGTGCTGGTGTTACTTTGAAGTATGTTCCTGTCCGTGCCTTTAACAAAACCTGGGCCAGGGACGTCTGCTTGCCTTTAGCCATTTCCGTGTCCAGTTCACCGACAAGCTGAAGTGCAGGGCTATTTCAGTTTCGCTTTGCATTGGTCGCTTGACTATATGACCAAAACCCCATAAACTCCAAATAAAATGAGATAAAATAAAAACTTCCATACAAAAGTTTATATTATGATAGCTTGGCAAGGAATGCCACAAGTCTTGGAATGTTTAATTATTTGGCATTTTTTCGACCAAACATTTTAGCTGTTGATATTTTTTTGGCAGCCAAATACAAGTAATAGTGGTTAAAAGCCTGCACATACCGGCTTACGTATCAGCTTCCCGGATCAGGGCGGCATCAGCAGTGATGAGGATGGATCAATATGGGTCTGTTGTAGTGAAGAAAGAGTTAAGCCAGAAGAGACTTACATTGATTAAAGTAAATTAAAGTAGTCTTACTTTGAATCATCGGTAACATTTTGGAATTTAAATTAATTCTTGCTGTTAAACAGAAATGGTTATTTTGTCTGGCAGCTCCATGACAACCAGCTGAGCAGTTTGCCCAGTACCCTGGAAGAACTCCAGGAACTCCAGCAACTACGTCTCAGGTACACGCACGCAAACACACACCTATGATGAGTTTTTGAGGATATTACATAGACTTGCATTGTTTTCCTGGAGGTGTACACTTATGTGTACACACCCTGGACAAGTCGCCAGTTTATCGCAGGGCCAACATATAGACAAACAACCATCCACCCTCACATTCACACCTATGGGCAATTTAGAGTGACCAATTAACCTAACCCCCAGTCTGCATGTTTTTGGACTGTGGGAGGAAGCCGGAATACCAGGAGAGAACCCATGCAGGCACAGGGAGAACATGCAAACTCCACACATAAACGCCCTGACCCAGGAATCGAACCCAAGACCTTATTGCTGTGAGGCGACAGCGCTAACCACTGCACCACTGTGCCAGTTTAAGCCAAAATGTTGTCTCTATGTAAACTACTCAGTACAGACTGTGAGAGCTGTCAGAGCAGTGTGGTTCCTTCAAGAACAGTATGATATGAACTGTAGGGTGCGTGAGGTACAAAAAGAGCGAGCAGGAG
>KV751359.1:2381705-2398553 GCA_001698575.1 Mola mola
TCAGTGGTTTAAAAGTAACAAGCAAAGTAACTAAAGGGGTGATTTGGCTCAGATGGTAGAACTATATAAATACAGGACATTTAAAGTAGTAGGAATTGGCCAGTATCTTAGATGTATCTTCAGTTGATCAGTCAATACCTAAATAGATAGACACACATATTTAATGTGTCAAATACAGTTATCAAATATATGTATAATGGAGGGAAAAAAAATTTAAGTTAATTGTAAAACATGTAATCTTATCAATATTTCATTGTTAATGTAATTAATTCAGGGTTTGAGAAAGCCGAGTGGAGAGATAAACAGTGCCTGTGAAATGTAAAATACAAAAATAAATCTAACAATTAGCATCACACTTTCAAAGCTCATATCCATAGTAAGTCTTTTATATATTTATATAGATATACAGTATATATACTATATTCAGTATATACACATATATAGCAGAGCTCTGTTTTTCCAAATTTCCAAGATAAAAGGGTCAGAAATTAGAAAAACAGCCGAAAAATATTTTTTCAAATGAATGCAATTGTTGGCGAGTTTAAATTAGTTATTTTAAAAAGGGTAAATAATGGAGTAATTGTGTCTTAACTTAATTAACTGGCAATGTAGTTTACAAACTAGTTTGTAGTTTACCTTGAAAACACCTTTGACTTTACACCAAGATCTGCTGCTCAGCTGTGATGTTGATCTTGAAGCAAGTATGGCCAACATTTCCCATTATGTCATGCTGCATTTAACATTTTGTTAAGTTTTCTGCTTTTCATGTTCCAGAATGCAATCAATTGATGCACAAAGTTACTGCTATTTATTTCACTGTTGTTTTATTCAAACATGTGGGAAATTAACATTTTTTCAATGATTTTATAGTGATAACTATGAGAGAAAAGGATGTTGCATTTCTTGCGTTACGCAGTGGTAAAACATTTAATGAGAGGGGTGTCACTTAATAGGCATAATTTGCTCATAGGGCAGGCGGCACATTGGTGTAGTGGTTAGCACTGTCGCCTTACAGCGAGAAGGTTCGATTCCTGGGCCAAGGCCTTTCTGTGTGGAGTTTGCGTGTTCTCCCTGTGCCTGCGTGGGTTCTCTCCAGGTACTCCAGCTTCCTCCCACATTCCAAAAACATGCAAACTGGGGGTTAGGTTAATTGGTCACTCTAAATTGCCCGTAGGTGTGAATGTGAGTGTGGATGGTTGTTTGTCTCTATATGTCAGCCCTGCGATGAACTGGTGACTTGTCCAGGGTGTACCCCGCCTTCGACCCAAGATGCTGAGATAGGCTCCAGCCCCCGCGACCCTTAACGGGATAAGCGGTAGAAAATGAATGAATGAATGAATGAAAATAGAATGGACATTGTTAAAGCTTATAGCTGTAAATTACAAAGTTGCCAAGATTAACTAATATTATTGGCTGGCTGAATAATCAGATGGGTTCTAAAGTAAAGGCTGCAATTTCTTCAGACCAAGGTGGAGTCTTTTGTATACTGTTTCACTACTTCTGCTGAAAGTAAAGGGCCAGTTCTAAAACACAACTCCCCTGTGCCCACACAGAGCAGGAAAAGGCTGACACTGACATTCAGCAAGTATTGCTCACATTCTATTACACTGAGTGGACGGGAAGATTAACATCATTCTGAATCTCAGGTCGTTAGAGGGTATTTTTTAGCTCATCAAGATTTTTGATGAAAATTTTCATCATAGTTTTCGTTAACGAAATTAAAACTGTTTTCTTGTCATGCCACATGTGCCTCAATAGTAAGTCACTGTGGACCCAAGTGAGAAACACAAGAGGACAAACATATGCTGTACTCTGAATCCAACTGTAGCTAATGTCCACATGAGTAAGGTAATGCTAACATTTAAACTTAAAATGAGGTGGCAAACTCATTTTCATTTCAGGCCTCATCAAGATCATGAATGACCTCAAAGGGCCAGTTGTGGAAGACTGTATAGATAAAACTACTTATTAACAAACTGTTAAAAATATTGACAAATAGCTGTCTCTGCATTAGATTAGTACTTTTTAAAATCTAAAATTGAACATCTTTTTACATTATTACAAAAATATATTCAAGCACACTGCTGTGTTATAACATAAATACCATTTATTTATCAGGTCAAGAAACTTGGTTCAAGTGAAATATAAGGACAAACATTATCAAAAACAAGTTACTAACTTTGCTCAAAACTTTGTCACAGTTAACAGGTGCAGAATTAAGATGCAGCAAATAAATGTGGGCTGCTTAGGAGATGTGTGAAGGGTGTGAAACCAAAGGCTGCAAACCTTGAATGAATCAGATTACATTTGACTGTATGAACACATCCGCTTGTAAACACTGAAAATATGACACACATACAAAGCAGATCTTGTAATTAACTCAAAATGTCAATTTTAGGCTGTCTGAGTTCACAGCTGTACTGTTCAAGCTTGAGTTCTGCATGAAGGAGGAAATGAGGCTGAGTTGCTGTGACAGACAGGGAAGTAGACAAGATGTTTTTTCTCCATTTGGGATTTCCACAGGTGCAGTTTATGCTGGAAAGCAGTGATCAGGTCGTACATCTGTGTGATGACTTGTCTGTGTCCCTGCAGCCTCTGGTTCAGCTGGGCGAGATGCTCCGTTATATCACACAACATGGAAAATTCACACAGCCAGTTTGAATCAGATATTTAGGGCATGGGTTTTCCTTTCATTTTCGGTTTTCCTTTAATTTGCATAAATAGAGCAGTTTTTTCTCTAAACTCAAAAATCGTTTGAGTACCGTGCTCTTACTCAGCCATCTTATTTCTGTATGGTATGGCACCTCTTTCTATTCCTTGTGCACCTCCCTCAAAAAGAGCTGGAACTGGCGGTGAGTTAGGCCACGCTAGTTCCAGCTGTTTTTTACTTACGGACCTCTCTACCGCTTAAAAAATGTCCCTTCCTGTCGTTGTGTTATGCAATGCAGTTACATCCAAGAGTACCTCACTGACAGTCAAGTCGTTCTTCACACCTCGTATGAAAATGGATAACTGCACTGTATCCGTATTATCCGTGCTTTCATCAACAGCTAATGAACAGGTAACTGTGCGTCTCTTCAGCCAGTTGTGCTGTCAGATTGTCGGCAATTTATTTAACTTGGTTTGCGATGGTATTTGTTGACAAAGAAATGCTGTTAAAAGCCTGCATTTGGTCAGGACACACCTACTCATGCACCCTAAGTATGCAGTGCTTCAAAAATGCACCCTCTGAAAAACATTTTGCAGCTCGGGCAATTTCTTCAGCGACAATAAAGCTGCCCTTAGCCGTGGCATCACTTCCAGCAGAGGCTTTTATAAACATATTCTGCTGGGACTGCAGTCCGTCTTAATTCTTGAGCAAGCGGACGTTTTTCTTCAAGGCTGACAGTGGCATACTTTGCTCCTTGTTTTGTGTGGAAGTGCCAGCTTAAGTTGTTCTCCCTCATCACCAAAACAGCTTCGTAACAAAGAAGACTTACCGGTCTTTCTCTTTGAGGTATTTTGCCTCACACGTTTCGTTAAATTTTCTACCTTCAGCGTCAATTTTTCTCTTCTTTGACATTTTGGTATAAGTCGCAGATATTTTTCAACTTCATCACTTGTTGAAAAACCGCTTGAGTGAGAGAACACTGCACTCTAGCGGCAAGATACTGTCATTGCGCGGATTGTGTTCTGCATTGTAGAAAGTGTGTTTTAGGTCACTGCATGCTGGACAGCAGCTGCTTTACTTTTAATACAATTATATTCCTTTTAATCTCTCAAGGGCCACATAAATAGTCATGGCAGGCATGAGTTTGACACATCTGACGGAGATGGTGAACAAGTAATTGGTTCAAGCCCAAAGGCACCGCTAACTATTGCAGCGAGCTTAGCGTGTAGTGACAGGCTTTCATTCAGTTAGATAAACAGATACCAGCAACTTTAGGATCAGAATATTTTCTTTGTTGGAAAATTGTAATTGAAGCAGTGTTGGTTAGTTTGATTTGGATTTTGTCTCATTCAGTTAAATTGTACAAACAAAGTTGTTGAGCATATGTTAGTTTAATGAAAGAGAGAAACTTGAAGGAAGGTGTCCAATTGTATTGTTCTGTTTAATAATGGAAAATTTGTTTCAGTATATTTCTTTTCTTGACTTTTATCAGAGTTTTAACAAAGATTCAACTAAAAGAGTTTAATGAATCTTTTGGGGGGAAACAACTGCATATGTATTTGGTTTTAAAATAATCTACAATCTTAATGTGTGTTTCTTCTGCTATGGGGCCAGTCATAACCAGCTGAGATCATTGCCAGGGGAAGTGTTCACTTTAAAGAACCTCCTTAGCCTCTCACTCCAGCAGAACTTGCTGGAGTGCCTGCCAGAGAAACTGGGACAATTGAAGAACCTGACTGAGTTAGTAAGTACCACTACTGTATATAGTGTGTCCTAGTCCCATCAGGCTTTCTAATATGTTGTGTAAATGGCTCATTAATATCTCCTGTGATTTTTTTTTTTTTTCTTTCTTTTTCTTTATTTTTTTTCTGAGGATCTGTCCAACAACCATCTGAAAGACCTGCCATCCAGCCTGGGCTGTCTCACTTGTCTACAGAAATTGAACCTGTCTCACAATAAGCTTAGCTCTCTGCCTGACAGCCTTGGCAAGCTCACAAGTAAGACTGACTATGCAGTGTGTCAGGTCCTATGCATCTTTACATGGGTACTTAATGTAGCCAATTAATAATGTAAATGATCAAATAGTGGCCTTTATTTACATTAACAGTAGAATGAATCAGGCCTTAACCATTTTCTGTTTTACTTAACAGGTAGTTGAGTTCGGAAACAAGCAAGAATCAATTAGTTGCTAACAGTTAATAAGATAAAACCTACTTGCGCTGCAACAGTCAGGTTTAACTGAAGTTGTATTCACGAGAGTGATACTTTTTAATATTAAGAATCATCCTCTTTTACAGTGTACAGCTCCCACTCTGGACGGTTTTGTGCATGGTTTTGTTCTTTCCGTCTAAAGCCATTTAAACTTGTTTTACACACTGGGGGCGCAACTGTTCCCTGCTTAATGTGTTGATTACCACTGTAATTCTCCAGTTACAGGTACCAACACATACATCCCACATTCTATGTGGAAGCTCAAAGGTAATTATAGGTGAAGTGTAGCAGTGAGTAGGGAGGAGGAAGAAGATAAAAACAAGCAAGGCATAGAGGAGGATGCATCATATGAACTGACTGGGCCAAAATGATTAAACCCTGAAGTCAAGTCTGTCATTCACCCAACACAATGCCTGAGATAATTCTGCAACCCATGGGTCTTTGAAATGCAGTGTTTTCTATATATACTAATACGATAGACTATTTAACTACTAACAATTCTGTCAGATACACCACGTTCACCTTCACTGTACCACAGACTATGGGTTCGGGAATGGGCCACTTACACTTGCATTAAATCAAGGAATCGTTACTACTTGGCAGTGGCTTGTTTCAGTTGATACCTTAAAGCTATTGAATACTGAGTATTGCATATTTTTCTTACATACATGGCAAAGCTGATTTTCTGGTAGGATTAAGGAAAATAATATTGGCATTTAAAGAATGGTCCCTGTAAAGGCATATAAAGTTATGAAGGATTTGATTCAATTTACCACTATTTAAACACTCATTTACAGTGATGTCTACTGTATATATATAATTACAATAGCTTTTTTGACATGCTGCCCAGCCCTATGAAAGGAAACCAAATTCTGGCTTGATTCGACAGATGTTAAGGTGGTGGACTGCAGCAATAACCAGCTTACTGACATTCCTGCAAACTTATCAGAGATGGTTGCTCTGGAGCAACTCTACCTCAGACACAACAAGCTCCGCCTTTTCCCGACACTTCCTACACCTGTACTCAAGGTAAACCTCACAGCATGACTTCCTGAATTCCTCGTCTAATGTGTAGTAAAAGAGCTGGCGGCAAATAGATTGTTAACAAGTGTAAAGTTTTTATATTTGTTGCATCAGAATATGTAGAGCAGGTTCAGAAGAATTATGGATAATATTTAACTTTAATGTGATTCAGCTCACTTTCTCCTCTTAAGTTAGTTTATTGGTCAAATACATGTATTTGAAAATGTAGAATGTATGTGGTTCATATTTTACATGTTGTCATACTGTATCGACTATAACTTATTAACATTATTGTTAAAGTGTTTGCATCAGTAAACAGTACTTCCAGGATTAATTTCAGACCTTCTATGCATTTTGTTGAAACGAAATTGATGATACAAGTGAAAATTGCAAAAATAGTTGCAAAATTTTCACAGGATCCTCCCAGATTTATCCTATTCCAGAGGTTCAGTTAGGATGTTCAGCAAACATACCTAACACCGCTCAACATCAAGAGTTCAAATGCAAAAAATCTATAAAATCAACAGGGTTTTTAAAAAGATTTGTCTTGAGTGCTTTTTTTTCTCTCTGGTATACTGCTACTAGTATTCCTCTTGAAAGCTGGTGACAACCAGGAATGACTTCTCCATTGACAACATTTTTCATCAAAAATCTCTTTGCAGGGTGGTCACTCTTAAATCTTAGAGCAGTAATACCCAAAGTGTGGGCTTTGTTTTTTGAGAGCTCTGTTTAGTGCCATTAAACTTCTCAAATATCCCAGCTGTGATGGACTGTAAGAAAGGCATCATGATTTTGTTAAAAAATATGCAAATTAATTTTTTTTTTTGTGGATGAATTATTAATATTCATATGATAAATAATATGCACTGTCATCAGCCTGTGTTCATATTGAATTTCTCTGCTTCTGGAATAATGTTTTAGAGAAATACTTCAACTTAGTCCCGTATTTTGATCAGAGCAGAGATTTAAAGGTTGGATGGGCCCTAGAAAATGTTCTGTTTTTTAAGTGGGCTATGGTATTCTTGAGTTTGGGATGGTTGTCTTATATCCAAAAAAGTATTGAGTTCAGCCTACTGTTGAAGCTTAGTTACATTTAGCTATTTTTAGGGGATTGCCATGATTGGTGAAACTCACAGGAAACTCAAAGAAACAAAAAAGTTGCTGTGACTGGCTAAACTTACAAGTTCGCACAGAATTCATGTGAATTGGTTGTGATTGGGAATTTCTGGAGGGACTGAACAGAAAATGTCGTGTGTGTGTGTGTGTGTGTGTGAACTACAGGACTTATATTTTGGGAACAACCAGATCGAGCAGTTGGAGACGGAGCAGCTAACCTCCCTGACAGCCATCTCTGTTCTAGAGCTACGAGACAATAAGATCAAAACCCTCCCTGAACAGATCTCCTTACTTACCACGCTCACACGCCTCGATCTCACCAACAATGATATCAGCACGTAGGTCACTGGCATCCTGACACCTAGAGCATAAGAATATTTAAATAATCATTTAAACTGGTAGTCTTTGACCATTTACTGCTCACAGGGATTTCACCAGCTGGGTTTCAAACTCAGCTGCTGGAATATGTTTGTGTAAACATGCACTTCAACACACAAGAAAATACTAAGCAGTGAATACTGTCATCTCATATGAATCACACATCTCGTTGTCAGTCTTCCAGCATCTCTCTGCCTACTGCCTAACCTGAAGGTAGTGTTACTGGAGGGAAACCCTTTGCGAGGAATCAGGAGAGACCTACTCACTGTAGGTGACACAGAGGACACAAACCGCATCATGAAACTATGTTTGCTGCTAAACATAATTGTGTGTGTTTTACCTCACAATGTTAAACTAAAAACAAATATATTTAAATGATAAAACACAGGAGGTGGTGCTAGCTCATGGCTTGTGCCTAAAAATTGTAGCAGTGTTAATTGACTCCATTTACATTATATGAACACATTACACTGCTTTACATTAATAATTCTGCATTCAGCCTTGTACTCACACATTCATACACTGGATGCAGGGACTACATTGATCATCAGCGTGCTAATCACGAACCACAAACACTCACATTGCATAAGCTTTGGGGTTCAGAATCTGGCTTGCTCAACAAGACTTTAACATATACAATAGATGAAACCACCAACCCTCTGATTATAGGATGGCTGTTGCTTTGTCAGCTCCCACACTCTATGTGTAAATCATCACGATTCAACTTGTTATCTACATTTATGAGGCTGCTATGTGTAACAACAATTGTCAGTACAGTTATAATTTGAATAGGCACAGCAGAAGTAACAATACACTCCACACTACAGCATTGTTAGAGGTAGTTCTATCTGCTGCTAGTGTTCATATTTATTTTCTGCTTTAACTTGCTCTTTTCATCAGAAAGGAACCAATGAGCTTCTGAACTATTTGAGAGGAAGAATCAAAGGTACAGTTCACTTGAAACGCTTTTGATCTGTAAGAGTTGAAACTGTTCCATCATCACAACTGTTCACTCTCTCACTCAGCATTAGTCACATCAAAGACAAATTTCCTTATCGTGGAAATGGCCGCTTCTCAGCATTGTCTTGAGATTTGTTCTTGATTGATCTTGTGACTTAATGCAGGACAGGGAACTTCAGTTTATTGTATATGCTGCAGAGGACAGAAACACTTCATAATGGGTGCTATTCTCAAAAATTATTGAACCACAATGCAGAGAATGTGAATGCTGCTGTGTGCTTACAGGTCTTTATTACTTATGTGTCAAAATGAAGATGTTGAACATTTCTGAACAGGGTGCCTGGCTGCAAAGATGTCTTCATCCATCCATACATACATAGACCAAGACTTTTTCTGAACGGGTTTAGTGTCTTTTGCCAATTTATTCTTATTCTGTGTGGAAATGTTCTACTCAGACCAGACAATTTGGAAAACAAAAAAGTGTCTCCCTAATAATTTGTTCACTAGTAGATCTACACTACTCATTAATATTTAAAGTTTAATTATTTGTATTATAAAATCAAAGCAGTTAAGTGAGGCACAGCATCACTAAGTTGAATCTTAATCTTGTTATCTTGCAAATGTTTGTTGCACCTGATAAACTATAATATTTTCAAATCATAAACGGTTTGTCCCTAAAGTCAAATGACTTCACAGTATGTTTGTGCATTCACAGAGGAGCCTTCTGAGCCAGATGAAGGACATACGGCTATGACCTTACCCAGCGAAGCCAGAGTTAATGTTCATAACTTTCACACTCTGAAGTTATTGGACTACAGGTTAGTGAGACAAAACAGTCATTACAACAAGAGATTTACAAAACTGCTCAACATTGGGATGTGTTGGTGATGCAATACACCCTAGCCACCTACAGTATCTGGGTGTAGGTTTTGTATTTACTGTTAATATTAGCTTCCCATACAGCTGCTATCTTGATCTTGTCACTATCTTGATCAGTGGACAGAAACACTTCACATCATGGGTCATATTCTCAAAAAGTATTTGTGATTTGTGAAGTCTGCTGACACACCACACTGAGGACAAGTGCGCATGCTAATGTGTGCTTGCAAGTTTCTAGAGTCTTTTGTTTTTTTACTGATGTAGCTAAATGAAATGATCTTATGTTGAACATTTATCTCCCCACATCAAGTCTGCTTGTCTTTGACACTGAGTTTGTCTGAGCTGGGTTTTTATTTTCTTATGACATTTTATACTTATTCTGTGCTAATCTGACCAGACAGTTGGAAAAACAAAATAGTGTCTCTGTTACATAGTTTGTCCACCAGAGAGCACTGGTGAGCCTACTTTAATACTTTATTGTTCTACTTTAACATTAAGATATAAGTCATAGACACCACACATCTGTAACAGTTTTCGTATGAAAAAATTTGAAAACCCTTATTTTGTTACTTTATTTATGTCTTAGTTTTCAGCAACAGTTTATGAAGTGTGAGTGATCAACATGTTTCTTTAGAGTTTTTGCAGACCAGAGCTCTCAAATTGGCCAATTTAATAATTTTTTTTCAGTGTTAATAAGTGAAACCAGTTACTGTAGTTACTCTGCAGTAGCTCTATAAGTTAAGAGTTATTTTGTTGTCTGTGTTTAGTGAAAAACAGGCATCTGATGTTCCTGGTGCGCTTTTTGATGCTGCAGCAAATAAGGGTGTTACCACTGTTAACTTAAGCAAGAACCAACTGACATCAATTCCTTCCAGGTACACACACACACAAAAACACAGAGGAAATTCACCATGGCATGGCTGCTTGACATCACTAACATCTTGTGTGTTATGTGTGCAGGCTGGTGGAACTCCAATCGTCAGTGTCAGATATTAACCTGGGTTTCAACAAATTGACCTGCTGTTCTCCTGACATCGGCAGTTTACTGCAGCTGACACACATTGACCTGAGGTACACTCACAGTTTATGGAAAACATCACAAACCATATATGTATGTGTATGTATATATGTATATGTGTATATATATATATGTATGTATAGTATTTTTTTCCCCCTTTGGTTGTGCTTCTTTTAGAGAGAGCCTGTTATAGAAAGAGGTTTTCTTTTATGGTCTAGTCCACCTTGATAAGAAGTTTCAATCTAAAAGTTTTTTTTAAAGTTGTTCTTTTTTTTTTTTTTAAGGAATAACCAGCTGAGTGATTTACCACCTGAAATGAAGAACTTAACTAAACTGCGCTCCATTATCCTCAATTTCAACAGGTAACTCCCATTTTTAGGCCCAGTGTAACTAAAAAAAAATCTAATAAAAACACATACAAAGGAAGAGAAAACACTTATGACAGAACAGTGTTTTTTTTTTTTAAACATAAAACACTCATCTAGTGGGATAAATAAGCTTGATAAACAATACAGCAGTCATTGCTGTTTCGATCAGTAATTATTGTAAAACCAAGTTTCATTTTGAATTTTAAGGCAAGGATCCAATGTTCCTCACTGTGAATTCAGATAGCCTTCCCTCTCCTTTGCCCCCACCCCACTCTGCCCTGTTAAATGCATTGAGAGTCATGTTGAAGCAGTGAGGACAGAACTATGACTGTACAACCACCTCATACAGTCTTTGTACTGATTACAGGCTCACATCATTCCCTGAAGTCCTCTATCAGATCGTTTCCTTGGAGTCAATATTGCTTGGTAACAACAAGGTGAAGGGGGTAGACCCATCTTGTCTGATGAAGTTGGTTCGTCTGTCGACGCTGGATTTGTCAAACAACGACCTGCTAAAGATCCCCCCAGAACTGGGCCTGTGTACCAGCCTCAGGTAACTTCTCGCCAATCCGTATAACACTTCGAATACCTGGACTGGCTGAGGGGTTTGTTGACGGTGACGTTTGATCGCGTGTTAGAAAAATGGCCAAGTCAAGAGAATTTTTCAAGACATTAAGAGAGATTATTGCTTGCAGAAACAAGGAAAAGGATACAAAAATTTAAAAGGGCATTGAATATTCCTAGAGAGACTGTTGGAAGCATAGTTTGCAACTTTAAAGTTAAAGGAACACTGGCTACACTACCTGGAGAAACAGGAAGCTACCACCAGATTCCTGACGAGGCAAGTGATCAAAAACCTTCAAAAAATACCTGCAGGTAGACTTGTTGGCAGCAGGCAGGTTTCAGTTTGCAATGAAGGCACATACTAAATCCTCAAGGTCTCCCTGCCTGAACTCCAAGACGTATAGTATGTACGTCTAAGTAACTCAAAGTTGTGAACATATTTGGATTAAATTTGGCATGTGACTTGGGTATAACCAAAGGATTAAATTAATAACTTTTGGTCATGATCTGGAATTAGAATATTCTTGAATAGTTTTCATAACTGGATGTAACTTGGATGGATTTTCAGAAAATGTTTGGGGTGTAGGTATTTGCCCAGGAACTAATCCTCCAATTTTGGAGTGATCTCAAACACACACTTTACCTGACAACAAAATCTGAATGAAGCAAACACAGACCAGTGTTATTGGAGTTATTTTTTTCTAGGGTGGTTGTAGGTGTTGCAGAGTTATAGTGTTTTCTCACTTGTTGATCATTTTAAATGGCTTTTTAAAATCAAGGAAATGTTCATAAATCAAGATTAATTGTAGAGTGTTTCCACAGGTGTCTCAGTCTGGAGGGTAATCCTTTCCGAACACCTCGAGCAGCCATCATGGCCAAAGGAACAGACTCATTGTTGGAGTACCTCCGCAGCCGCATCCCTGAATGATACAGCTCTACGCAGCTGGTGATGATGGGCAAAGCCTCCCACTGCAGACAATGAACTAGATCTGCTATGTGTTTATCAGATGTGTTGAATATCTGAGTGTATTTCTGGACAATTAGGTTCTTGTATGACTGAAAAAAAGCGCTGACAAAGCACTACACTATAATTAAAGTTTGTTAATTAAAAGGATTAAGTTGCATTTTATCCTTGCACATCAAAGGATTTATAAAACAAAAATAAGATTTCTCAGCCAAATGGTTGAAGTATTATGGGTGTTTCCAAAATAGCCTTTGGTGAAGTAACTTGTGGTTTTCCAACCATTACGTTCCATGTTTGAAAACTGACACTGTTATTCTTTTCTGTTTATCACTAAGTGAACTGAAGATGAGTTCAATCTGACTCCAAGTGGAAACTGGCTATTCCATCATTTTCTTTAGACATATTTAAACCGTCCGTTTTACTGTCCCTGTGCGCTGGATCGGGAATTTCTAATACAAAGTTTATCCTTCAGCCATGGTGTATGTAGGATGAGAAAAAATTGACAACAATTTTCTAGACATTTTGGCCCATAAACCGCGTTGCCTATAGCATAAAGCTAATTTTACATTGGCAATTTAATCCTGAGAACCAGATTTCACAACACTATGTTCACACCAGCCTTGATCATTTATGTAGAGGGTTAATGACTAAAGTAAATCCAATCTTAAGTCTAGAAATCATAGCGCACAATGAACATGTAATCAGTCATTTGTACTGATACACTCAAAATTCTGGAGGATAGACTTACATTTTACAGCTTTGTCAGATTGTGATGAGTGTGGGAAGACAAAGATGGTAAAAAAAAAAAAAAAACTTTTCCACAAAATTTATTGATACTGTCAACCAGGACAGATGCAACCTGACAAGATGAATATATTTTAAAAGTATAGTATCAAGACAGTCTCCAACAAAGGCATGGCATATTACTCTGTTAACATCCAGAAGCTTTTAAACATGTGATATCGGAATATATCCAAACAATTCGATTTTTGTTTGATACTGGTCACGTCACTCATTCTCTTTTTTCTTTTACTGTGGTAGATAAAACTTCTGACAGGAAGAAATTAACAGTTACAAACAAAAAACAACTGTTTAACAAAAGCACAGAAACAAAACAAAACAAAAAAAAAACATTCAGATCTGCTCATGACGGACAGACAGCAGAAAGTAGAACCTCATACTAACCGAAAAGTACTGAGTCACCGTAACAATCCCATGTGACTACCGCTCGCATACTTATTTCCTACTGACACTAGAATCCTATGCAAGCCTGTGTGTGTGTGTGATGCATGACATGCTCTGCGAGTGTGTGCCTGTGTGTGGAAGGAATGATGCTGCTCTGCTTAAGAATGTGGATGGTTGACGTTTAATCTGGATGTCAAATTCTTCAAAGCACCACTTGATACCCAGAAAGATCACCGTTTCAAAATGGCCAACCTCCTTACAATATTTACAAAAATATAAAATGTAAATAAAAATACAAACAAATTTTCTGTTTAAAACTGTTCTTAAGAAGGGGAGGACTGAGGTGTTGAAGGTTTGCTGGAAAACTGGCTGTCGCTCGATGGTGTTTTCTTCCTGACAGTGCTACTTGTCTGTCTTCTGTTTCTTAGTTTCAACTTCGTCCTAGAAGTGAGACAAAAGTAAGTGAGGGGAGCATCGAAGGTAATACAAGCAGCATCTCATCCACACATCTGTTGTCCCGTCGCTCCTCTGTGGCTCAGGGTAGAGAATATGTGGGCTGTGTGTGTTTAATTTTAATGCTCATGTTTTTGTGCATTTTAAAAACAGGTACTCACGATACAAAGCATGCGAGTATGAGAAATTAGGGAAATAAAGGAACCGAACGTGAAAATGAAAAAAGGAAGTTTCTTTTAAGAAAGAATTTTAAATTTTTAGCTGTATCATGGAGTTATTCAGTTTATATTTTCCTGACAAACTTTGTTTAAATTGAGCACCTCTTTCCTCTTCACACTGACTATTGTTGCTCTAGTTTATGGGACATTTTGAGGAAGTTGCAGCTTAGTTTAAAAGAGAACAAAAAACACTTCATTGGCACAACTGCAAACTATTTCACTCACTGCTATTAAATAAAAGCATATTAGATGTAGAAGTGTAGAACTCCTCTTCCCAGCAGCCTTCTTAAAGCAGGAATAAACAGTTGTTCACAAAACAACTTTTTTCATTCATCCTTGAATAACTCGTCACACGTGAGCTGACATTGTGCTTATGTTCAGTGGGAGTCGGGATCATGTTTCTTAACAAACCTTACTTACCTCCTCATCATCGTCATCATCATCCTCAGCTGCTCTCTTCCCTGTTGGGCCATCGAGCTCATCTTCATCGTCCTCTTCGTCACCTGAATGCACAAACAGCCCGTTAGACTGAAGTGTGGTTCAGGTTTGTATCTGACCTGATCCTATCAGGGTCCCAAGCCTGCCATGTTGCAACGTCCATGCTTACCTGGCGTGTGTCGTGACGTGTTTTGAGTGGTTGTCAAACCAGAAACGTTTTATACAAACACTTCAAAGTTGTCATTTCTGTTAAATCAGAATTTTTTTTTAGCATTGCTGGAGTATAAATGCCTTCTGAAAAGATGACCAGTGTGAAATTGTGTGAGACTCATGTGACAGTACACTATACATGCCATGAGCGGTGGTCTCCTCTGTTCCTATTCTCTCTGTAGGCCCAGTGTATGAATGAATATTTATTTACAACATATAGTTAAAGCATTAAAGCAGATCTACCCTCACCTGACTTCCAGTTTTTCTTTCAGATGCAAAATTCTCTTATGAAATAAATCCATGAATGCACTTATATTTACATTACACACACACACACACACACACACACACACACACACAAAAAACACTGCCTACCAGGAGTGACAGCCACATACAGTACATATCAATGGTTATGTATTTGGGGGCAATTTCAACTTGCTGACTGCAGGCGTCAGGGATTGAACCACTGCTCGAACTCTAACTGTAGTCTGTATGAATGAATTTACACAATGGGACTAGAGGGGGTTTATAGTACATTCAGGAGGTCCACTGGGGAGCAGTCCAACCCTTGAATGGATCCATGTGGAACACAGGGACATTAGCGGGCTTAGATGATACCTACCCTCTCCATCCTCCTCATCTTCTCCCACGTCCTCCTCATCCTCATCTACCTCGTTCTCCTGCTCACCGTCCTCCTCATCCTGCCAGGATAGGACAGGGTTATATTGTACACCAGGAGAGCCAAGGATCATTCATGCCCTACAAGCTGACAGGTGCTGAGGAGTTCTTACAGCCTTTCCATTGGCAGCTGCATCGTCTCCGTTCTCCGTTTCTTCGGTCTGTTTCTTCTCCTTCAGCTCCTATAAGACAGTTTTGTCATTGCAGTGTTGTTTGAATAACACAAGGACAAGAAAACTTTTTACTTCGGGATCTTTTGTTTTTAAGTTGACATAGTTAATGAGTGTAAAATGTCAATATTAAAAATACAAAATGATTTCATACATGTATGTCTCTTTCATGCTGTTTATGTTCAGTGCAGAGCACGAAGTAACGTGTTGATCTGTGTCAATACATTGCCTTAATCTCAATACAGCAGCCCACATACTGCCAGACATTCTTGTGGTTGTTCTGAAAGAGATTGATTCATTGGCTACAATCCCCATCGCTTTAGATCACGTCAGTCTAAACGAACCCGTTTGAATGGATTTAGACATCAATTGTCAAGAGATATTCACAAAACGTTCCATTCTCGGAAAAGGACGAGCCAAAATGTTTGACGAAAATGATCAAGTTTCTGATGCGTCTCATGCGTCCGTGGATCCCCAACAGGTAAGACAGAAGGTTGAGTACTGCTCCAGCTAATGTCAGGTGTGCTGTGCTACTAGACCATGTCCTTCACATTTGATCGTAAAGGGATTTCAGAATGGTGGCACGCACACGCCTGTCCTGTTGACAGAGAGGAAGTCTTAAGCAGTTTCCCTCCATCTCCCTCACCAGATGGCGCTGAGCTGCAGGCTGCCCTCACAGACAGGCGGCGCTATTAAGGCCAGGCCTCCTATTGGTGAGCTCTCTCTAAGCACCTCCCATCTCTCCCGAATAGCTGAAACCTGACACCGTTGTCAACGCTACAGTTCACTCGGTCCGGGGCCTGATAGCTTCGCCACAGACGAACCAGTGTGCAAACTACAACTCCCAGCAGCACTCGGCTGCCCATTCTCTCTCAGTTAATTAGAGCAAAGGAAGCTGCTCGCAACACTGGGAGTGTCACCTTATTGTATGTGCAGACTCCCACGTTTTCTTATCTAAACGTTGCCCCCCTCTGGCATGCAGTCCTACCTCCTGCCTCACACACGCTGTCTGCCGTGAAGTTCCATGGAACTTAGAATGTAGCTGAATGCAGTAACAGTGATCTTCACTCATGTCCATACTTCCATCCATCCATTTTCTACCGCTTATCCTGTTAGGGGTCTCGGGGGGAGCTGGAGCCTATCTCAGCATCTTCGGCCGAAAGCGGGGTCACCCTGGACAAGTCACCAGTTCATCTCAGGGCTTACATATAGAGACAAACAACCATCCACACTCACATTCACACCTACGGGCAATGTAGAGTGACCAATTAACCTACTAAACCCCAGTTTGCATGTTTTTGGAATGTGTTTATATATAAATATAAATAAGTGTATTTGATTGACTGTGGGAGGAAGCCGGACTAT
>KV751359.1:2398615-2409255 GCA_001698575.1 Mola mola
ACTTTTTTTTTCCTCTTTTCTTTCCCTCACAGGACCGTTTGAAATCGCGCTTTTTCGTCAGAGTAGTCGCTTTCCCTCCCTCCGTTAAACCGAGGCTACCGGGCGCGCGGCTCAGCCACGACCTGGTCTCCTGCGCAACAGCTGCTCGGAGCAGGCAGGATATCATAGGAGAGAGCTGAGATAAGACCACATCAATCCAAATGAATCGGGATGTAGTAGGCTGTACTTCAGCTCATTTCGGTGGCGTTACCCACAGCCTCGCTTTCAAATGTGATAAATTATGTTAGAAATGGCCGCGGAGCAGAACAATCAATAACCTTGTCGAAACCCCCGTTACGCCGCCGCCACCATGCGCAGCCAGGTAGATGAGATGGAGCACAAGACACCACAAAGATGATGAAGGAAGGAGAGAGGAGCCCTGTCTGAGAAACACTTCTATAACAACACTGCGTCCTCGGGATGACTAAACTCAGATTACTATAAGAACTAAGATTAGCCTCCGTTCAATCGCGTCACCGTCCGGAGTTAACGTTAGATCCTGGAGAGACCAAACTGGGTATAGTTGGCTAGTTTCTAACCATGTCCATCAACCCAAATGGCAATTGATCAGAGTCCTGATAACCAACTATTTTACATTATGTGCAATTTAAATGTGTTGTTACTGTGCACGCGGATAAGAAGGCAAATATAAGTTGTGACAGAAAACCAAGCGTGAAACACGAGCGGCCATCTCCTTATTGTACAACCAATATTTATGGCTCCAACAATCAGCGCAGCGTGTGATCCCACACACGGTTCCTCGTTATTCTCACCGGCCCCAATCGTAACACTGAGAGGTGGACTGAAGTGTCCACAATCGGCCCGTAGCGCTACTGGGAAGTGTTTCAAAAATGGTGTAAAGTAGCTTGTTTCATTTTTGTTTCACCGGTAACCTGCCCGTCTCTTCATCAGGTCACACAGCTGCGCTATCCACACACTTCAACGTACTACGATCGAGTAGTCCAACCTCGAAATTTAATAGGACGACCTTGATAACTTCACAAAATAAAGCCTTTTTTATGACACTGCTCTTAAAATACGTAGATTAGCCCAATGCTGTAAGACTGAAGGGAGGCAGGAGATAGAAAAGCATTGTGTCCAAATTCTCTCGTCCATACCTTGGCGCTCAGTTCACCGCTGCTCTCCACTTTACTGTCCGCCATGTTAAACTCGGGTGAACAAAACGATATCCAGTCAGAAGACCACACAAGTGAAAAAACAATAATCAGGTTATCTCCCAGCTGAAGATAGCACAGATGGTCTCCTAGCAGCCCAGCGGCGTGTCTGCCGACGGAGCTCCGGTATTTATAAAGCCGTGGGAGGGGCAACTTGTGTCTGCTAGTGTGCCATCATTGGTGAATTTGCTTCAAAAATATTCCGCCTGCAATTGGCCGAATGGAACAATAGACATCCCTCCCGCATGTGTGTGTTAAAGCGACTTTAAAAACACACAGGGCTTTCTTCAGACTCAGGGCCAGCTAATCGCTGGTTTTGGGCTCACTGGTTAGGCAAGTAAATCCATTTTCATTCAACAGACATGGCGTCAAATCCCACCAACGTTATCGTGTGGCTCTTTTATTATACAGCAGCTACAGAGCGAACTCTACACACAATGTTTTAAGCCGAGGTTTGTTTGGAGTAAAGAGGTCTCATTCAATCAGATCCCGCCGCAGGGTTGCGCGACGGTGTTTGAGGAGTAGGAGAGGATCATCGTTTGTTCCTTCATTCCGTCCATCTTGGAAAAAACAGCTCTTCCAATTTGGAGATGGTTGGTGAAATTGACACCAAGTGCGCCAGCCACTGTATTCACCGTATTCACCGTATTCACTGTGTGGTTACACTGGTAACATGTGCATCTGCTGTGATCGACTAAAGCTTTGGCTGCTTTGTTGTCATTTGAATGGATTGATCATTGCCTGTCTGTGAGTGTCTACCGGTGGTTTGTTTATTTCAGCACTTACAGATATTGTAACGATAACCACAAACAGCTAACCTTTTAATTGTACAACTAAATAAAACCTATCGAAAACTGAGTGATACATGGAGGATGAAAGAAGGCGGACAGACAGGAGAAAAGAGAGGGGAGGAATGGAGGCAGGAAGGAAGACGGGGTGGGTGATGGGTGAGAGGAGGAGGAGGAGGCTGGAAATAAAGAGGATCGACAGGTGGGAGGAGCCGTGAATGGAGGTGTGGGGCGGATATTTAAATCATGTCAAAGTGTTCCGCAGACACAGACGGCAGTGTTTCTGGTAAAAATCACTCTTCGCAGCCGTGAAGTGCCGATCGAAACAAAACCAACTCGGCTTGAATAATAAGACACAGGTGATGCAGAAATTACAATTCAGAAACGAAAAGGCAAAATTGGAAAAAAAAAAAAAAAAAAAGAGGGAAAAAAGATCGCTGATTGAAAACTCAACAGAAATCTTGCATTCTGCAACACGATGGTATGAACAGTTCAACAGTATCATGTCTGCGGTTCAAGTGCAGTATAAAGGAGTCAAACAGCATTGGGTTGCATCTTCCCTTACCAACATGGCGGCAGTTGAGCTCGTCATGTGCTTAGTCATCATTGGTTAGTTAAGTGGAGCGAACGTAAAGCTGACGCTTTGCGGCGGATGATTGGCTCATACAGCTGTCAATCAGCCCAAGGCTGCCGCGAACAACAGGAGCGGATTTCTTGCTGACCGGAACGGATGGCCTAAAACACAAACGCCGTCTAAACCCGACTCGTTCTGGAAAATAATATAGAAGATCTTCCAGTGAAGCCCCACTAACCAAGCACTATCAGAGTTTATCTGAAATTAAAAAAAATGTGACATATCAGTGGTTTGAGGCGTCGTCTCCATTTCAGCAGGTTTTATTGCAAATCACACGGTCATCAGTTTCCGGTTCTGCCACACAGACTCTGTACACCAGGCTGTAATCCCAATATAAAAAAAGAGAAAACAACAACAACACTGGCGCCCTCCAATGGCCCACAATGCAGCAGCAACGTTTTTCCCTCCTAAATATAAACCACGTCGTAGTTTGCAGCAACTCAGCATTACCCAGTAATGATACTTATAATTCTATTGAGCGCAGTGTCAAATATTATTTTATTAGAACACCACGTGTTCCTTTGATCGCTGTAATCATTGTGCTCTCATGTTTTTACAAATTTAAAGCTACACATTATTATTTAACCGCACTGCCTGTTTAGGCAATGACCCACTGCAATCAATCAGTCAATGGGGGAACACACAATGGAACTGTCATGCGTAAAGAAAAGCTTGTGGCAGGTGGCGATAGAAACAGCCTGATTACTTAATAGAAAACTTAATTTTTAATATATTACCTTAAATGAGAAGGGATTAGAAATTAGTGAATATAATAGTGAGGTTCAATAGTATTGAAATATTTACAAGTAGCGACTATAGTTTAAAGTTGTTGGCTTGCTGTCACAATCGGCTCCTGGTTTTCCCCTCAACCACCCCCACACTAACTGTTTAACTACCTGCCCTCATGAGCTGATCAGGCTCACCTCTTGCTCCTAGCTGAAATCAATCACCCAGCCTCCTTTTAACCAGCTCCTCCACACTTGTTAAATAATTTGGCTAAAATTATTATACAACCCCATTTTAAGTAGAGTTTGGATACTGTGTAAAATGTAAACACAATATTTAATTGAAAATAGCACAAAGACAACAAGTCAAATGTTGAAACTGAGAAATGTCATTGTTTTTAACAACCGTATCCTCATTTTGAATTTACTTTACCTGAAACGCTCTCTGCTCGTTGAAGATGGACTGAGGTGAAGTGGGAAACTGTCACTTGGTCTGACAGGTCAAAGTTTAAAATTAGGTTTGGAAATAATGGATGCCGGGTTCAGTGGGATAAAGACAAAATGGACCATCAATCTTGTTAATCATGCACAGTTCAAAAGCTAGCATCTGCAATGGTGTGGGTGTGCATTAATGCACATGGCATGGGTAAACTTCACATCTGTGAAGGCATCATAAATGGTGAATGATATATATATAGGTTTTAGAGCAACAAATGCTGCATAGTAGACAACCTCTTTTTCAAGAACGACCTTTCTTATTTCAGCAATGCAATGGCAAATCTTATTCTGCACATATTACAACAGAATGACTCTGAAGTAAATGAGTGCAGGGACTAAACTGGCCTGCCTTGATTTGTTACTTTGCCACCCACTGAAAATGCTTAGCACATTATGAAACATAAAGTTCAAATTAGGGGTCCCTGAACTGTTTTTTTTTTAATGTCAAAATGTGTCTGGAAGGACTGAATTGAGCAGCTGAAATCCGATAAACAAGTGTGAATGTGGGAAACCCACTTTCAAAATTACAGCAATCAGTCTCCTCAGTTCCCAAATGTTTACAGAGAGTTGATAAAATAAGAGGTGATGCAACAGAATGGTGAACATGACCCTGTCCCCATTGTTTTGAAATGTGGTGCGGACATCAAATTCTAAATGAGGATAGAATTTTAAAACGGTGAAATTTGTCAGTTTCAGCATTTGATGTTGTCTTTGTACTTTCACAGCAGCACTGGTAAAAGTTACACATGACCTCTTCACTTCATCTGATGAGGGACTTATCTCGGTACTGGTCTTGTTAGATCTTAGTGCAGCTTTTGACGCTATTGATCATCACATCCTGCTCTAGGGGATGGAATACCAAATTGGCATTAAGTGATCTTCTTTAAAATGGTTTAAATTCTACTTATCTGAAGGATATAATTTTGTTCACGTTAATGATGAATCATCAAGGTATGACAAGGTTAGACATGGAGTCCCACAAGGTTCTGTGCTTGGACCATTACTATTTACTCTATATATGCTTCCTTTAGGTAAAATTATTAGAAAGCACTCCATACATTTTCATTGTTATGCAGATGACACACAAATATACTTATCATTGAAGCCAGATGAAACTCATCAGTTAGCTAATCTACAGACAAGTGTTAAGGACATAAAAAACTGGATGTCTCATAACTTTTTATTGTTAAACTCTGAAAACTCTGACTAAACTGAAGTAATTGTGTTGGGCCCTAAACACCTTAGAGAATCATTATCCAACAACATAGTTAATCTGGATGGCATTGCCTTGGCCTCCAGCACCACTGTCAGAAACCTGGGTGTTATCTTTGACCAGGAGCTGTCTTTTAACTCACATGTAAAACAGATTTCAAGGACGGCCTTCTTTCACCTCCGTAACATTGCTTAAATCCGGCACATCCTGTCTCATCAAGATGCAGAAAAACTAGTTACTGTAATTCTTTATTTTCAGGTTGCCCTATTAAGATTTTAAAGACTCTTCAGTTAATCCAAAATGCAGCAGTGCATGTACTGACTAGAACTAATATCATAGACCATCTTTCTCCTGTACTGGCTCCGCTGCACTGTCTCCCAGTTAAATCCAGAATAGTATTTAAAATCCTTGTCCTCACCTACAAAGCTATTCATGGTCAGTCACCATCTTATCTTAAAGAGCTCATAACACCCTATCAGGATGCAGGGTTATTGGTGATCCCAAGAATCTCAAAAAGTATAATGGGAGGCAGAGCTTTCAGCTATCAAGCTCCTCTCCTGTGGAACTATCTTCCAGTCTTGGTACGGGAGGCAGACACACTCTCTGATTTTAAGAGTAGGCTTAAAACCTTCCTTTTTGATAAAGCTTACAGTTAGGGCTGGCCTATCTAGCCCTTAGTTATGCTGCTATAGGCTTGGGTTGCTGGGGGAACAGTCCATGATACACTGTACTGTCTTCTCTGCCCCTCTGACTTAGACTCCATCTCTGCTTCTCTAAATGTCCATATCCTTATACTAACTTTACTTCTTCCCCAGAGTCTTTGTGCTTTATCATTCTGCAGGTCTTTCTAAGTCATGGTGGGAGCTGTTGCTGTGGTCCTGCCTGATGCCTGCAGCCCACATTAGGACAGGAGATCCTGTGACTTGGATCCTAGGCTGGATTGCCCTGCCTAGCCAATGGACTACAATGACTTCTGGACCAACATAATATACCCATATTATATCCGGATTTATAGACTCATTTTAACTCAAACATTCTTTGTAAACTGTTATTGTCATGTTGTTGTGTTCTGTACAAGTGACATCTATTGCACGTCTGTCCGTCGTAGGAAGAAGGATCCCTCTTCTGTGGTTCTTCCTGAGGTCTCTCATTATCCCTGTTTATGATTTTTTTTAAGTTTTTCCTCACCTGGTTCAAGGGTCTAAGGGCAGAGGGTGTCACATTTGTATAGTTTTTCAAAGCTCAGTGAGATAATGTGTAAATTGCTATGTAGGGCTAAACAAATAAAATTTGTTAAGATTTTCTCAATTAATTCTAGGGGTTTGATGTTTTGCAAATCCTTGCATTCCGTTTCACACACAGTGTCCCAACTTTTTTTGGAAACGAATAATGATTTATTTTAATAATCTCACATTTTTTGGTAATTGGACTAAGTACATCATACCAACTCTGAATAGAATCCTAATCTTGAGTTCATTGTTTAAATCTTTAGAAAAAACAAATTTACATTACAGTCCCAAAAAATCTGATAGTGACTGGCACTAGTCACAGTCACACTGTCTCCATCAGATTACGGCACCGAAAAAGTTATTTATTTTTTTCCCTGGGCTGTTTTAACAAAAAAATATATCCAGCAGAAATCTCTCCACTTTAGAGCAGTATCTGTTTTGCATCAATGTCCATATTTCCTCAGACAGAGTAAAAGAACATTGTTCTTATTTCACATGTGTTGTAGATTCAGTTTTTTGGATCACAGTACCAATTTACAGATAGTTTTTGTTTGTTTTTTTGACTTTGTAATCAGTGTGCTGCACAAAATACATTCATTATGACATTTGTTATGTTTCTCTAAAAAACAAAACTTTTCAGTTGGAAGTTATGGTACATTTTGCAGACTGCCACCCTGTGGCCCAATATTTAAATATACTGTCCAATGTGTTAAGAGTGGAATCAGTGAAATAGATCTCAGCTGCTTCAGGTTCCTAAAATCAAAGACTTCTACATTAATTACACTGAACAATTGTACCAGCTCATTCCATATTTATCTAAAGTGTGCATCTAGCCTATCGTCCTTGTATCAAAGCCGGAATTATGTTATTGTCTGAAAGAACAGAGTCAATCAGATCAACTCAAATCAAATTTTATTTGCATAGGCCAAAATCACAACTTACAATTTGTCTCAGAGGGCTTTTGGTTCAGAAGATCCGTAGTGGCTTTTTGGGCTTTGCAATGCTGATCTACTTCTTTCCTTGCAACTGGAGTGTGCTATAGCTCCTCCTCAGTTTTTACCCTTCCACAGGTAAACTCAACACTTTTACATAACCACAGCCAAACGTCTCTTTGACCACATACCATAATATATCTCATACATACAACAATGTTTAAATACAATATTAGTTGTGATGTTTCTCGTATATACATGTATGTACGTGCTCAAGATTCCTGATTTCTTTATTCTTTTCATGCAAATGCATTTAAGGGAGTTTTCACTTATTTTTTTACATCAAGGCCACTTTCAACCAGGAGTGGTCTTTCACACCAGACACCTGTGTTTTCTTTAGTTTCTGGCTTTCTGTGATGATGTAGTCCAGATTTTTTCAAGTGTTGGTAAAGTGTTTTGACCTGGGTATACAATAAGTGGTCTAGATGTAATTTATAAACAAATGGTAAATTAAATGTATTTATTTTGTGTTTTTTGGTCATATATACTACACAAAGTCCAATCAGACATACATTCATTCACTGTGGGCAGAGATTCAACCTGCTCATTGGATGAAGGAACATTCAACACGTTCAAGAATTATTTATCATTCAGATTTGCTGGTTTGCTGGTTTCCTGATCCTGCTCGTACAAAAACCAGAGCTTTTCTCATGTGTATGAGATGAGGTGTCTGACCTTTTTTTTAAATTTCTTTGGTGAATGCATTGCTCTTCCATAGTAAATAACGTTAGCCAAAGATCCTCTAAAACAAAGAAAACGTTTTACAATCTTAGTGTTAATGGCATAAATTGGAAATTTTATTTGTTTGAAATTGTCTGATACAGGATTGAAATACTTCATGCTTTTTATCATAATAGGTTGATAACTCACATAACCAACAGATAACACAAACATTCCCAATATAACCTAGAGTACTGTTAAACACTGCAAATTTCTATTACTTTATAATAACACGTTTTATTCATTTGTTCCTTCCTGATTTCTTCGATTTCTTCTATTTTTTACTTTCTTTCTTCATTTGTCACAATGGAGGGACAAATGTTCATCAAATTCATTTTAATATTATAAAAAAAATAATGTACGTAAACACAGAATTCAGTTTTTAATTATTATTTAATTTATTAAATAAAAAGATAACCAACCATATTTTGTTCTTTGTGGGAAAAAAGTAATTGCTCTCTCTATTTCTAAATCAACCAACTAAATAAATTTAATTGACAATCAGGTTCAATTTCACTACCCAGCCATGATTACATTAGACCTGTTCAAACTAAACATCACTAATGTAGAAACACCTTTAGGCAATGTCTTCAGATATGCAAATTTAGCACAGGTGCCATCAAGGCATAAGATGAGCCTTCAATCACTTGATTTGACAGTGGGGCAGCCCTAAATGCTACCAGGAACATGGGATTGGGACCAAGAAACCCCATTGAACAGTTATTTCCTGTATCTGTGTTATATGGTTTCTTCATTGCCACACACCTTTAGGAGACTAGCAGCAGGTCTGAGTCCATTTGTTTTTAGAATAGAAAATAATGTTATCACAGATTTAGGCTGTTACCTTCATCCCTCACACAAAAATGAAAAAATTGAACACATATTTTATAAACAACATTTATTCTGAACATATTAACAACGGAATGACAATTATTAGACATAAAAATCAGGCGAAAATTAACTTTGTTTGAGACTGGTCTGTTTCTGTCTGCCTCAGCAACACATGTGCATGAGACCTTGAATCTGCCATACTGTACAAATTGCACTCTTGTAAAAGATCAACATGTGTAAATCTGTTGCTAGCATAATAAGTGAGCTGATAATAACATCTTGCAAAAACAAATGTCACTTTTTTTTAAAGGAGTACTTAAAAGTTCAATCTTTCACATAGACCTAAGGTCTTCTTTTAATGTATCTTTTATTTTATTGTGTTATTGTATTGTTATTTTTGATGTATAAAAATGTACTAAAAATCTAGTCCATTTGATGATTGCAATCCCAAATTCTTTGGTCTCCACAATTTTCGACATCTGAACTTCACTAAAGAACAGAGGACAGTTAAATTTGGGGCCCTCAAACAATTATAGATACACCATTAATTGGTTGCAGTGAATGAGAGTCAGAAAAAAGTTCTGCAAATGCCATCATAACCTATTTTAAAATGAAAGGTTGCTCCACAAGGAGGCAACAAAGCTTTGTCGAGCTGCTGCTTATAATTTCTGTGGGTTTAATGTTCACTGGGACGTTTATCTAACAGCCGCGTAAAACAAAATACCTGTGCATTAAACACACATTTAACATCATCTCCAACCAATATTGGAACGCTGCAATAAATTTGCTTTACACGATCCCAGTTGCTGAGTATTTAATACCTTTGTCAGGAGAGATAAGGAAGGAGACAAGAACTCAAATTCGCTATATTGTATTAACAATGTTTATTTATATCCATTCCACAGTTAATAAAATATATTGTCCATTTACCATTTGTGTTGAGGTAGTTGTGCTATTGTTCTACGAATTATGTTTTGTTTTGTTTATTCAAAACTTAACAGTAGAAATTATGATGGGTACATTGCTCAAAAAAAGCAAAAACTACAATTTAAGCAAGTACACTCATTAGTTAGTTGTAGTTATGAATGTATTTATGTTCTTCGTGGATTTGTTTTAGATTCCAAAATTGATTGGTTTACCTTGTGTCTTTTATTTGTTTAAAGAGAAAATGAACCACACGCTTCCTCTGACAAACGACACTGCCACTAATATGCGGATTTATTTTAGAGCGTGTGATTCGTCCTCCTCTTGTACAAGTCCTCCGTCTGTACGCCTGTTCTTCCTCACTCCGCCATCACAGGGCAGATCGCAGACACGTCTTTAAAATGGCGGAGGGGAGCAGAGCGGCTGCAGAGGAGCTGCGCGGAGAACCTGGAATGGAGCATTGATGAAAAGTGGAACTGGACTGAGTGCACTGGCCTCACGATAGACGACTGTGTATGTGTGTCCCTATCCCGTTGGATTAATCTCAAACTCTGGAGAAAAATGTCACAATCTTGACTTTTTCCAAATGGTGTGGTGATGCTTTTATGCGTCTTAAAGATGCTAAAATGACAGAGTGCATAACTGTAGAAGGGAATCTTTCTTCTGAAAAATGACATTAAGTGATTGATATCATTCACCCATCTCCAGAAAGACATGTGAGACATTCAATGTTCACTGGGTCAGTGGTGGCAATGGTCTTTAAGTTCCTGGTAACGGACATCCCAAAAGGTTTAATAAAGTTTATCTCATTTCATCTCATCCTAATAATTCAAAACTAACTGTGCTGTCTGATTTACCTGGTTTAGCTAGGG
>KV751359.1:2409387-2445622 GCA_001698575.1 Mola mola
AAACGCCTGAATACACAAACTTTGTCCTGAGAGGAAACAGTAATGTGATCAAAATCATCCTCCATGGAAAACATTAAATAAATAAATCTTGGATTGGGATATTTCTTGGCTGCACATGGTATTTTTTATGTCATTTTATGGAGAATGTGAATCCTAATGTTTTAAATGTGTTTGTCCATGCCTTGTGTTGAATTCAGTTTGTATATAAATTTCTTGCAAATGTACTAGCACCGTGTCATTATCAGTGCTTAATGCGCATTTGACTTGTAAAGTCATTTTGTACATATAACACAATGTGACAACAACAACAAAAGGTATTCCATGACATGTAACATGAGTAAACACCTGGTAAAAATTTTATTTCGTTCCAGGCCCTTTCACAGGCAAGAGAGACAGGTGTGTGAGAAAACAGAGGGAGAAAGAGAATGTGAGTTGCTTGGCAACTATACTGCTATAGAAACTGTTAATAACTGAAGCCCAATTATTGTGAAATCCAACAATGAAATTATTCTTATTAGTTTATACATTGTGCACAAACAATTTAAAGTACTTATTTATTGCTACATATGTAATATGAATAAGTCATATCGTACAGGATAAGCTGTCACTTTCAAACATTGAAGCATCAAACTAATTCCTAATTCCTTTCCCATCGACCATGCTGCATGCAGATTCAAAGGAAGCCCGCTGAAGACAAATGGAAAGCAAAAATGTCCAGAAAGAAGTCTGAGTTCTGACTTTGTAAAGGTCAAAATTTAGGGAACGAGTGCGACCGACAGCTGTTAAATAAATCTACACCTAGCAGAGAATACATCTACATCTGACCCACACACTAATCCTCATTCATTTACATAAACTGAACTGAAAAATGTGTTTATTTATTGTCTCCTCATTGTCTTCGTTCTAGTTTTTGCCTTTGTCTCTGATTTGGTTCATTGCTACTGGCCCAAATTTAGTTTTATATTTCCCCAAATTAAATAATATGTTTATATACACATGTACTGATCAGGTTTATTACGTGACCACCAGGAATGGTTTGATATTACGTGGCAGTGGATGACGTAATCAAACAGATTTACCAAATGATTCTTACAAATGCTAGGGTATCAGTTAGAAAAAAAACAAAACTAAGTTTGGACCTATATTTTATTTATTATTAATAATTGAAGAGGTAATATTTGCAATGAAAAAGGGACCACCAGTTACCCAAAGTAAGAGCCCAGGCAAGTTGAGCAGGTACCATGCAATTGAAAAGCAGCATTAGTGTCCTATGAATGAGGCGTGGATGAGAGCTGCAAGACAGCAAGATCAAAAATGTTTTTTTGGCATACCATGTAAATTTGTCATAAAGAAATATCTGTGGATCTGAGCCATTGTGAAACAGCTTGGTCAAAAGAGGTTGTGGAATATAACGTGCATGTGCCGAATCACCTGTGCATTTATTTATTTGTCTGATATTTTACAGATACACTACATTAAGTTGGTAAGGCAGAACATAAGAATGACACTGGAAAAAATGAGTCAACATTACAAATTTCCCGAAGATTTTCATCAAAAGATAACATGAAATTTGAGTTTTCCAGGCACATGAAGAAGCTTGCAGAGAAGTTTCATAGACTTTCTTGATTGCAGCAGGCACAACTGTGATGCTGTGCTGTATTATTGTCCACAGAGCTTCATACCTGAGCATTTCAGAAGCAGAACACACTTGCAATACTGTTGAGGAATAGCTCATTAGATCTCTGATGCTCTGTTCATCTTCCAGACAAACTGCTGTTTAGTTTGTAGCACAGTCATGAGGAAATATTTTGAAATAAAAAGCATGGTCAGCTAGGGATTGTACACAAGCCTCTTCTCTGGAGAAATACCCTGTTGATCTGAGGGACTGATGTCTCCCTCCTAACGTCCTATGTCATTTTACATTTATATGTAACCCATGTGGGATGGCAGTTGAATTAGGAGGATGAATTGGTAGCGTTCTCACAAATATTTATTGTGGCTCCTGAGGGCGACAATTTACACACATCAATTGTCGTCATCCGTCTCTTACTTCACATAACCCTCAGCCATTGTGAACATCACTGTGTGGGGCCTTATTTACTCACTCAGTATCTTAAAATACAGTAAACAGGTAACAAACTTCACAATTGTAAGAAACACTTTCTTTTCTATAATATAAAAAAAAAAAGACAAAAATCAAACCTATCTGTCCTGAACAGATGTAAAACATTGGAAGACAGTGTTAAATACACAGAGAGTGCCACCTTGTGGTCAAAAAAATAAAAACACGCAGCGGCTAAAACTTGAAAAATAAAATCACAAACCTGCGGGCGACAATTTACACACATCAATTGTCGTCATCCGTCTCTTACTTCACATAACCTAAACACACAGAACGACACTCATTACACAAAGAAAAGAAAACCACAGTCTCTGCACGTAGTTCTGAAACGGGGCAGCCGAGCGGCGCCAAACTCCTAATGTAAAATAGTTTATAAAACTTGTTTCAAACGTAAAAAACTACCGGAAACAACTGGTAAGTATATTAGCATTCTCTGCAAACATTTTACATCACACATTCCAATAGGTAAAACTCACATTTACACTGAAAACAACAAAAATACATGGCGGGATTTCCCGGCAGAACTCACCCTCAGCCATTGTAAACATCACTGTAAGGCAGGGGTGTCCAAACTTTTTTTTTTTAAAGAGGGCCAGATCTGATAATGTGAGGATTCCCGGGGGCCAGTGGTCCCTTCTGACATTTTTTAAACAGTAAAAGTTACATACAAATTTTATTTTCATTGTCACAATTATCATTTTTTAAAATGGCAATGTAACCAAATCTAAGTCACTCGGGCGTGAACAAAAAAAAAACAATTCTGCCTTTCTTTCACATCTGGAGTCAGATAACATAGAACAAACTGTATGGAATACCTTAAACTTCCATGAAGTTGATAAAAAATCTTAACCCCATGTTCATTTTAAACATGACTTATATGAGTAATGCAAAGTCTGTTAACGTTTAAGATTAAAACATATGACAAGTGCCAGAAGTCCAAGTACATATATTTATAACTGTGCTTTTGGCTTTTCACTGTTACTAGTGACAGATGTTACCATTCAAACACTCAGTTTCAGATCAACCAAGAAACGGGTAACTTACTGACACAAATGAGAAGTGTGATACTGAAATCTGGATTTCAGTAGACAGGCAAAAGTCTGGTTTGAGGGAAGTGGTTGAGATGCGTAAAATGTCACGTAGGTGGAAGTCACTTAGTCTTGACCTCAAGCAGTTCTTGTCCCCTGTCCCCCAGTTGTCTCTGAATATCTGACGATATGTCCTCTATTTTCCGTGCCACAGTGTCACGAGCCAGGCAAACATTAGCAAATTCTTGCTTCTTCTCGGGGCAAATGTTCTCCACCATTTTCATGACACAGTTCTTGATAAACGTACCTTCTGAGAAAGGTTTGCCATGTTTGGCAATTAACATGGCAACTTCATAGCTTGCCTTGGTGACGGATTCATTTGACTCACAGGCCCGCATGATGAGTCGCTGTTGTGAGGCTAAAGCAGCTTGGAGTTGCTTCATTTTTTCTGCGCGCTCACTCCCTGTTAGCTTGTCGTATGTGTTAGCATGTTTTGTTTGGTAGTGTCTCTTTACATTGAATTCCTTAAACAAGGCAACCGTCTCTTGACAAATTAGGTTACAGGCACCATGGCAGAAATTAGCGAGAAGGGTTCACAGCAAGGTCCCAGAGCCAGATAGAGTTAGAGTGGTGCTGCCATCATGAGGTGAAAGGAGAAATTGCATTTTGAACATTTTGTGATTTATTTATTAAAATAAATAATACATTATAAAACCGATGCTGCGGGCCGTATAAAATCTGACCGCGGGCCGTGATTGGCCCCCGGGCCGGACTTTGGACATGCCTGCTGTAAGGGGAAGAAGGGAGGGGCTACAGAAGCCTGGAAAACTACGGGGGCTCAGGAGGAACAAAAACAAAGCAGAGTGCAGCAAAATGCCCTCCCACAGGTAAAAGGAAAATAAAACTATTTGACTAAGATAAAATTCACAAACCAAATACAACATGAATATAATAAACAATAATGGTGCATTTTTAACTCTGTTACATATACTTAGTTTATATTTTCATTTGAAATGTAAAGACATGATTAACTCTCTTGCTAACTTTCTTGGAATTTCTATAGTGAATGCACCTTTTCCAACCAGGCTGGGGAGCAATGATTTGCTCCTCCTATTATGATTGAGTTTATCCTCAATAATAATTTCATGATACTATGAAAAAGTCTTGCCAGTCTGTGCCATCGACAGCACATTAAGATCATGTTGAGCAACGAGAGAGGACCTTTGAGCTTGTTGAAACTAAGTTTATTCATCCCAAGAAGGCCAATTCATTGTTTGGCCTCAATAATTATGAAGTGGCTTCACACATGAAAAATGTGATGTCCTGCCAGTAGAACAGACTGTAATAATTTCAAATGTATTCAATTACAAACCTTTTTGAAATGATATCAAACCCAGTCCTACACCTGCATGCTCTGCATGTTCTTGTCTCAAAAAAGTTCTTTTTTTGTACTTTCATTGGAAGTTAACCTTTTAGGTATTATATTCATTACATGTAGATTAAAATATTTTGATTACAACTGATAGTTACAGTAAAATATTCAACATTTTTGAGATGTGTTTTATGGAAATTTTTTGCACTGCGGGCCACAATTATCGAAATAAAAAAATATAAACACGGAAACATTTTATTTAGATTCTATATTTTTTCATAATTCAATTTTTGATATGCACCTGTAAATTTTTCTTGCTCCAACACACCTGATTGTCGTGAATTGTTCATAAACAAGACAGATAATAAGCTCAATATTTAAAGAAACACAGGTGATGATTTCAAACTCAAAATCTCAGAGAGCGAGAGTAGGTCCTGCTCTGTCCGGGTCCTGATTAGAATAAAATTAATCAAAATGATATCAAACAAATTCAAGACAGTTTATTTACCATGAAAGCAAAATGTTTCAATTATGTTTCATTGCAGATTCATTTACCAAGAAGTTGCAGTCTGTTTAGAGCTCCCAAAAGAAAAATCTGGCCTGGTTGTTTTTTGATGCAGCAATTTTTGGTGTCGAACCGACAATAAATGTACAAAATAGAAGTAGATGTTTAAAGTGTTTCCTGAAGCAAGAATGGTTAAAATATGTTTTTTTTTTTTTTATACAGCAAACATCAGGAATGTTGAGGCTGGGTAGGTTTGGACAACGTTGGAAAACCAAGAGGGCTCTGCAGTTAGTCTTGTAAAAAACTAAATGTACCTGTAAAATGTACTATAATCTGTGGACACCCTTTCAAAGAAACTGTTGCAGTGTTCAGAGTCAAGCAATCACATTAAACTAATGTGAAATACTAATTAGTATACACCTACCTTTAATTAAAGTGATTCATTAAACAAATATAGTCCAGATGTACCTGTCCTTGTTAATTTCCCACTTGAAAAGTCACAATAGTGGAAAAAGCAGAAAATTATCAATCAGAAGGGGATTACAAAAATATTTCCAAAGCACTTAACGTACTATGGAACATTGTAAAGACAATAATTAACATTTGGAGAAGACATGGCACAACATTGACATCACTTAGATAAGGACATCTCTCTAGAAGTTAGAAAAGGCCAGCTTCTGAATGGGGGGGTTGGGGTCTTCAGAGCCACTGTACTTCATACTTTTGTGTTAAACATTTTAATAGGGCCAGTTTAACTGTACTATATAAATGCAAGTCTATTTACAAATGCAAAAAATTAAAACAAGACTGAAACAAGACTGAAGATGGGTTTAACAAACTGTGTGAGAACAGAATTAAACAAAAAAACATTTCTCTGCAGTTGAAACCAGGTGTAACCTATAGTATGTATGAACAACTGGATTGTCTGTATGAAGGATATTATTCATGAGTTTGGGACGTTAGTTGCTGCATTTTACTGCAATACTTGATGGAACTACCCTCTGTGACAAGTAAAAATATCTGCAAAATTTTCCATGAACTAATTAAAACTGTTAAAACAAGTATGTAGGGGTGTGTGAACCTACTTGTTAATAAATGTCTGGTCTTGCAGGTTTAGGAGCAAACTGTCAGCATTAAGGTACACCTTGTTCTGAGGTGCTGCCACCTTGAAGCAGACACAACAGTCATCATTATTAAATCAATCATCACATCATCCCTTTTTAGCTTCTCACCTGGATCCTGCAGGGCTCACACAGAAATCCCGTCTTGTGTATTTTGTTAAAAAGCCACAGAAGAGGAGATAAACAATCATACTGACCATCTTTGCAATGATCTGTGCTGCTCTAATTCGCCTCAGCTTCAGGTAAGCAGGGTTCTTTGTCACTGCCACACCCAGCTGTAACTCAAAGTTTTCATTTAGTCAATATTTACTGACCTCAAATGTAATGCAAATGTTGACAGTGACACTAATTATTTATATAGTTGTTAATTTTCACATAAAAACTGGCAGGGCTATTATATTTTAGTATCCATTAATAAAGATAAGAATATCGTCAAAACGTACTTTAATGTGTTATAACGTTTGTTGAGAATTGGTTGTGTGAATAAAATTTAACTTGGCATTGAAATGTAATTGTCTGACTACACAGCAGACATTGTGAATTCTCACAGCAGCAAGTAGACTTAATTACAGTAATGAGGGCTAAGGGTGCATTTCAGTTCCCTTAAATTGTATCCACATTTTCTTCACTTCTTACATCCTTATCTTGTGTCTTAGTTCCTCCCACCAAGGATACATGGAGAGAGATGAGGAAATTCAAGTTTAGACTTCCTTTCCTCTGAAGCATCACGTGAAGCATCAGCTTAGCTGATCATAGCTAGATCTCCTGTCAGCCCAGAAGAGTCAATGTTTTGGTAGAAATAACATTTGTATTAAATGAACAAAGTTGTTAGTGCTCCTTTTATTAAGACCTACAAACAAAAATGCTTTTAAACAAAAAGAACAAGAAAAAACAAAATAGAAAACATGCAGTGGCATCTACAATAACTTCAGTTTAATCCGTTATCTGTCATCATCATTTCTTTAAAAATGACCAAGAAATACTTCTATGAATAAGGGGCTTAATTATTGAATAGTTTCACCCTATTAACTAATATTTGTTCAGTGATGTTGATAGCTTTTCAATATAGTGAGTCCCTAGGACCCACAAGTGGTGACTTGAGTGGATCCCCAACAAAATGTAGATTTTGGTATATTTTCCATGTTATGTTTTTCATGTTTAACTGTACTTGAGAATCAGCCAAGATTTCCCATCACCCCCCCTTCGACGCATCTCATACATTTGCGTGCGTGTATGAGAGATGCGTCGACAACGCCTTGTCAGAGGAGGCGCCTGCACAACACGGGGTGCAAATTCTCCACACGATAATATATATCATAAAAGTAGTAGAAGATAGTGGGCGACTTTTTAGTACAGCAGGAAATAATGTAGATGAAAAAAGGAACAAGCTAAAATGCGGAGATGCTCATATTCCTGAAGGTAAATCTGCCAGTGATGCTGCTTGAGGGGAAAAGGAAAGAAAATTGAAGTCTGAACTCTGTACACTCCCACCTCACCCTCTCCCCCCTATAAAAGATGACCTAAGCTTACATTAAGCTACAGATAGATGGATATAAATGGCCTACATATAGACAGATATTACAAGACGTTAGTTTTTGTTTCTTGCTCTGTAGTTTATTTGGTTAGTTGTCTCTTCATTGCAGGAAAATTGAGGGCTATATTTATTTGGCTTTGCCTTTGTGCATTTCTGTTTTTACAAAGACTAAATCGATAAAGGCCCCATTTTATTATTGTAATTGATTTTAGTTACCTCATACATTATTTTTCTAACTTGGTTTATTAAATTGTTGAGGAAATTAAGATTATATTCTACAGTTGGCCAAATTATTTTTTCCACAGGAAGCTTTTCTGTTGAAGTTGTGACCAAAGTTAGTCTTGAATGTTGCAGATGATGCACATATTGCCATTTATTTCTTTTAAACAAGTGTTTCTATTTTTTGCCAGGAAGGTACATGTATTTTTAAACTAAGTTGTGTCTGTTAACAGTCTTTAGAGAGAATGTAACTTTGCACATGGTGGTGCAGAGCTTTTTATTTTATTCAGTCTAGAACTGAGCCTCAAGCATGTGGACTGTTGCATATTCCTGCAAATAAAAGACTTGTCAATTCATTATACTGTAATCTCTTAATTTAGTAATTAATACAGTGTTAAAAATAAATTAAATTGATAATTAATGTTACACTCAGCGATACTGATTTCAATTGGCCATCGGTGAGCGGCCCCAAAAACCCTAATCGGAGCAACCCTATTCTTTGCACTTTTGCTTTCAAATGACATCATGTATTAAATGTTATGAGAAAAGTGTCAGTTTTGAGACAGCACAAATGAACAGTGTACCTGATGAGAACCACCGGATAGTTTAGCAAACACGTATCCAATAATCCAATCAAATAATGCAGAGACAACAGGGAGCGTTCTGAATCGATAGTCGTTTTATTAACAATTGTCAAAACCAGGAATTCAAATTATGTGAAAGTACAGATTAAGGATAAGGCAAACTTAGTAATCGAAACACGGAATATAGATCCGACACAAAGAGACTCACAAGGATTAAATGCTGGAATGCTCATGGGGAAGATAAGACAATCTGGCAAAAGAGGAAGGGAACACAGGGGTTAAATACATGAGGGAGAGGTAGACAATTGGACGCAGGTGGGACACATTAGGGAGATGGAATAATCAGACACACCTGGGGGACAAGACTAGACAGGAAGTGGGGAATAGACACATAGGGATTTCAAAACAAGAGGGGAAACACTGACTGACCCTAACAGACAGACACTTTACATTAGCGGACCCTGACAACATGTAGATCTTGGCCATTAAAATCATCCTGTAAATTCATCTTGTATTTATATAAACATAATGGAGTTGTTTCTTAGAAAGTATCTGTTACTTAAACTAAACCAAGGTGTTTATCTTTTGGCACGATGAGGCTGAAGAAATTATTCAGTTTCTATATTTAAGCCATTGGCAATTCATTGCTAATATGGACATTTAACAAGTTCTTTAAATAGAGCTGGCTGTGTTCATCAATAGATTTGCATTACATGCAATTATCTTTGGTCAGCAGAGGAGAGTCTGAGGTTAATGGGATTATTGAACCGCCAACCAACTTGCTTGGCCTCCACAGCAGCAGTGTACTCTGTGCTGAAGCTCAGTGATGGAGACTTCAAGAATAATGTTGAAGTCTTCGGCTCGCTCAAACAGCTCCCTGAGCACCAGAAGGGACACCTAGACAACAATGCAGTTAGTATATTTGTTAGTATATTATATTTAACAGTAGAAGGCATTGACACAGCCTGGCTGATTTGTTATGGGTCTGTAACAGATACCATATATTGGCTGCTGCTTCCTCCTCTTTTGGGTTTAGCTAGGTATTTCTAGGAGTCGCCCCCTTCCTGGTAGCGCCATCTTAAGCATCCTTCTACCAATATATTCACTGTCCCTCCTCTGCGCATGTCCAAACCATCTCAATCTAGCCTCTCTAATTTTGTCTCCAAAACATCCAACCTTTGTTTTACTTCTGATGTTCTCATTTTTAATCCTGTCCATCCTCGTCACTCCTAAAGACAATCTCAACATCTTTAACTCTGTCACGTCCAGTTCTGTCTCCTGTCTTTTGGTCAGTGCCAATGTCTCCAAACCAACCAATATTGCGGGTCTCACTATCCTCTTGTAAACCTTTCCTTTCACTTTTGCTGCTACTGTTGTCACAGAGAACTCCTGACTTTTCTCCACCCTGCCTGCAATCGCTTCTTCACCTCTTTACCATACTCCTCGTTGCTTGTGAACAGTTGAACCTAAGTACCTAAACTCATGTAGCTTTTTTACCTCTACTCCCTGTTACCTCATCGTTCCACTTGTGTAAGGTCAGTATAGGTGACTGTGTCATTGCCTATGTGCAGCTGCTAAAGGATGTGGTGTTCAGGTGGCTACAGACAGTTGAAATCACAGAGCTGAGACATATTGGAACAGGTACTGCTGGAGCATTTTATTGAGGAGCTCCCAGCCAGGATCTGAGTGTGGGCGAGGTACCACTAGTCCATGAGTTTGGATGTGGCTGTCATCCTTGCTGAAGAAAAACCTTGTGGTCCACCTGGGAAGCCAGTCAAAGGGGTGAGCCGCACCTCCAACTCAGCCAGTTCAAGCGCATAAACACATCTTCTGATTGCACTATGCCCAGGTGCCCCAGGCCTCCATAGGATTCTCCTTTTGAGCTGCTATTTGGCAGAAAACTATGCAGCGTGCTCGATCTACTTAACAAAACGAGGAAGGGCTGACCCCCAGTAAAAAATTAAAGTAAAATACATTCTGGACCTGAAAGCACAACTCTGCATACTGGGAGGATATAATGGGAGAATGTTCTCCAGATCCATCAACATCAGCAGCAACAATACAAGAGAGGAATGAAACTCAGCAATTTTCACCTAAAAGTACAGAGGCAGATACAGCCTGTCTCTCTGGTGACAAATGTCTCAAATTCCCTAAATCCCACCCCTGAACTTATCAGACCTTGAACAATGAGGACAGATGTATTCTTCTGCCTGCTGGGGCATTCTAATAAAGGCACAGTTTGTATCAATTTGCGACTCCTTTGTTCAGGTTATTTGGTGGTCCAGTCACCCTCCAGTTCATCATGTACTCAGTGCTGTCACATCACACCTCATACGCCGTTGTCTATCTAGAAGATTTCTCATCCATATCGACAGTTGGGGGGAGCGAGTGCAGCAGGGGGCCACAGTACTGGAGTCACAGAGGCAGGCTGGGTTCATCACCAACTTGACAGGATGGTGAGAGACACAGTATCTGAAATACCACCTGGATGGTGAGCGGGTGTGCCTTCAAGTGGACAACACAACAACTATTGTAACATGTCTTTGGCCCAAGACCAAACCAGGAACTGAAGAAGTTCTTGGGGCTGGTGGGTTCTTTTACTGGAGGTATGACCACTCTGAACCATCTGTCCGAGAGGTGCTTCAGCTCTGGTTCTGTAGACAGATAAGCATGTGTATTTGGACCATGCCCCTTAGCATGCTGTTCTTCAAAATGTTCGTATGCATGGGCCAGAGGTGGCACACACTCGCATACAGGTGAGCATATTCTCTCATCAAGCTTCCCTTCATGAATCACAACATTTGCATGGGAAGTTTGTGGATGGCTGATTCAAGCCCAATTTGCGCATAAACATTTTTAAATGGGACATCCTATTAATTACTCAATAGATATCTATAAATCTTTATCGAGATAACCTGGCATAAAACAAATGTCACAAATATTCATTGTCTCAGCAGAGTTTACCTGTGCTCTCGCCGTTATCAGCTGTGAGGCATTAAACGTTGCCAATACAAATTTAAGGACCTCGTTGACAGTTAAAGCCAGGACTCTCATCAAAGTCCTTCCCCAGGCGTTGATACATTACTGGCAGGTAGGAAGCAAAGGGCCTGGACAACACTTGCACCGATATCTTCACCATCTGTAGATCTGCACACATTCATTTAGGTCAGTGTGGTAAATTCCACAGAATAAATGACCTGGAGAATTATTAACCTGACATTAACCCAGTTGCTGTTCTCTACATTCATTAAATTTATTTGATAAATATTGATACCAGTCACAACCCCATTTCTAAAAATTGAAGACACTGTAAAATGTGATTGAAAAAGAATGAAGATTTGCAAAACACCGAGACAAACACATTTGTTTGACAACTTGGTCAGGATCATGGACAGGGTCATGTTTCATCTCTTACATCACTTCTTATTTCAAAAATTCTGATGTCCACTACAAAATTGTGTTGGTTTTCAATGCAATATTATCCAGGGGGCCCTAAAAATCACAACCATCCAATTTTGATTTTCAGCTTTGTCCCTTGGAAACAGATAATTCTTCAGGCTTTGAGACTTTTAGTATCATGTATTATAGACAAAGAAATCCACAAATTCTCCAATTTTTAGTGAAACGTTATTCCAGCAATCTTTCACAGAGTGAACATCAGAAAGATTTAGCCTCTTTGGCATGTTCTTTTTGTACTCAATCATGTTACTTACAGTTGTATGTAAAAATTTGGCCACCCTTTGAGAAACGGCAATATTTTAGTGATTTTTTTAATTGAAAAGATGCAATCACAACCTAAATTTAACCGAAAATGAAATATATAAAGCACAGTTGTGGCATGTGCAGAAGTTTGAGACCCTACAGGCTCAGTACTTAGTAGGACCCTCTTGGCAGATATCACAGCTTGAAAAACGCTTTTTATAGCTAACTAAAAGTCTTTAAATTCTTGTATTTTTGGCTTTTCCTCCCACTCTTACTTCCAAAAGACCTTTAGTTCTGCTATATTCTGAGGTCTGTTCAAAACCTTCAGCTTGCGTCTCCTGAGGCATCCGTGGTGGATTTTGAAGTATGTTTTGGATCAATTTCAAGTTGTAGAATCCATCCTCTTTTAAACTTCAACTTTTTTTTTTTTTTTTTTTTAACAGACAGTGGGGTATCTGCTTCCAGAATTTGTTGGTATTTAGTGGCATTCTTCCCTCAACCTGTATAATGCTTCCTGTGCCACTGGCTGCAACACAACCCCACAGCATGATAGATCCACCCCCATGCTTAACAGCTGCCCCCCCCCCAAACATACCTTTGCCGACTGTGGCCAAAGAGTTCTATTTTAACATCATCGGTCCACAGCACTTGTTTCTAAAACAGTCATGACAGGCTTCTGTTGAGCTTTCATTGCATACTTTTGATGTTGGATTTTATGGTGAGGACACAAGTAAGGTTCTCTCCTACAGACACTTCCATGAAGACTTTCTTTGTTCAAGTAGCGCTGCAAAGTGGAATGGATAATTTTTTCAGTCAAATCAGGGTTTGTTTGTTTTTTTTTAATTATTTGTCATTCTGAGCAGATCGAGAGTTTTCTTGGTCTTCCAGATCTCACCTTGACCTCCACAGTCCACCTCAACTGCCCTCTCGATATTATATTTCGCACTGTGGAAACTGATCGAAAAACACTGTGCTATCTTCTTGTAACCTTCTTCTGCAAGGTGAGAATCCACAACTTTCATTTTCAGAATCTTACACAGCTCTTCAGAGGAACCAATGGTTGCTGGGTGTTTGCACAAGGTTTTAGAATCATAGTATTTAAAAGCTTTGACTTTGGCACCAGCTGCCACTTCCGAATAACATCTATCGACATGCTTGAGCTGATTAGGATCTGAGCTTGTAAAAACTTGTAAAAAGAATCTGATACTTGGGAACACTAAGGGCATCCAGACTTTTGCACATGTCACAACTGTATTTTATATTTTTGGTTTATTTTATGAAATTAAAAAATGCGTTTAACATTTGCTGGTAATCCCCCCCCCATATCCTAGAGAGACTGCATCTTTTTCAATTAAGAAAATCATTAAAATATGCCATTTGTCGAGGGATGACAATATTTTATGCATACAACAGTACCTGTTGTCAGCTAATTGTGTTCTATTCAAATATGAATTTTAGGTACATTGCTATCCCCAATGAACTTGCCTTGAGCCTTAAATGTGTCATCGAAAGTAGCACATAAACTCAAATACACACGTTCTAGAAATTTCAGTGTCTAGAACGTCTTTGTTACATTCACTTATGAATAGCAATGTTCCTTGGTGGTTACATTAAGTTTCAAAATAAAAAAAATCCATGCATAAATCAAATATTTTGCATTAATCACCTCAATACAAGTGTATGACTCTATCCAATGTCTATTCCTTTATTATCATGATTGCATTTTGTAACTTTCGGGGTATAAGCAATGTGACAACAAAATATACGATTAATGTGAAATATGAAGGGCCAAACTTTGGGAAAAAAAAAAAAAAAATGCACCAGTCAGTTTGGGCTTAACAATAGAGAATCAAGAGACATTTCTGGAGTTGCATGCATGATTTGTGCTATTATATTCCACAGAAAAATGACAAATCTTCATGAGTGTATGTACACCATTCCATCAAATATGTAACACTGCCATCATGTGCACTACACATGGCCATCATCAAATAACCAGATCTCCATATCTTTTTCAAAAGTACAAAATACAATTCTGAAAATTTAGACAATACAATACAATAACTGAAACTGATCCACATGAACACCATAACAGGACGAAAACTAAAAACAATAATTGATGAAAACAAGGAACTCAAAACTCAAACAGAAAACCATAACAAAATCCTGAATCAAGACACCAGGTTGAAAATACTTCTTGAACACTGCAGTCTAAAAGATGATATCAGTGAGAACATTTCATTAGTGCTGTATGATATGGAATATTTGACCCTGACATTTGGTCCAACATGTCAGACCGTATCTCAGCAGAGGTGGATACTTGAAGGCTTACAGACAGGCTTCATGAGTCAGGCTTCATTAAACTAGGAATAATGCTCTCCTCCAATCACAATGTGTTGTAACAAAATCTTTTTTGACAATAGTTCTGTAGTAGTTCTGTAGTGGTTTTGTTGAATGGTGACACTGCAACAACATTAGCAGCTGCAGTAGTGAAATATAACCTCAACCTGTGAACCTGTGTTTACAAAGCCAAACACACTCAGTCAGTACTGATATTTCTTGCCTAGTGTTCAATTACAAGTTTTGGCATTTTCAAATCATAAAGCATGAGATCTGTTTCAAGGGTCATTACAGAAACTGCATCTTGTATTTTCCAGAGTGCTCATTATATTTTCATCTTCCTCAGGGTGGTATAGTCTTCTACTCTAGAGAAGGTACACAAGACAAGAAATTCAGGCTGATTTTGGGTGTGATTCCCCCTTGCTAACCAAATCAGCAAGACCGATTATCTGCTTGTTCTCAAGATTATTGTTCCAGATTATCCTTTGGTCCTCCACCCAAGAGTGAGGGTGGAGGACCATCAAAACGTTGTATGAAGATAGAGTCGTGTGTGTGTTTGTGTATGAGTATGAGAAAGAGAGATGCTATTGATGTATGATAATGTATGGCGCCATGTTTTACTTTAAAGTCGCATTTGACTGTACGAGACTTCGAGTTTTGAAAGTTGATACTCTGGTTGTTGATGAGTGGAATCTGAGTAGGGTGTGCTGTGTTGGTCATCTTAATGTACACTACACACTATATGAACAAAACTGTGTGGAATCTCTCACATTTCCAAAATCAGTTAAGATATAAATATCTTTTAGTGTGTGCCAGCCTTAAGACTCTTGAAACTTCCTCTTCCAAATCATTGTACTTGGTTTATGGGTTGTTTATGGGGTGTCAATCTTGTCCCAACATTCCTATTTTGGCATTAGTTGTGCCAACAACTCTTCCAGTGTTACTAAAGTCCTGTTATTTATTTAGTTCGTGATCAATCTTACTCAGTAATCTTGTTACAGAGGAGCAGATCTCTTTATTTCCAACAATTGATTTTCAGCCATTGTTCTTCTTTTCTTGTCTTTTTTAACCTTTAATGCGTAATTCTGGGTTTAAGAACTAGCATTTCATTTTTTCAAATGAGATAAAAACTGGAGTGTTCCTTTGTTAAGTTAATTTGTTCATATGACGCTGGAAGATCTCATTCAAAAAAAGCCAGCAGTAAATAAACAATCCTACCTGCCAGATAGTAACTAAATGAACTGATAATTTAAGAGTTTGGTCTAGACCTGCCCTGAGTGTCATGAAATAACTTAAGTTGTAAATTAGCACAATATAATTGGACCACTAACTGTGTTCACCATCTCTACAGATTATTAGAGCTAAGAGGTTATCAGAGTATTTTTTCCTGCACAGATGTTTATAATGTTCAACATTATGATTTTTTTCACAGCAATGCATACAGATGATTCCACCCACATGGTAGCACAGTACCGTTATGAGATAGTTATTTTAAAATAATCTTCGAAAGAAAATGCAACAGCTGAGTCACAGCGTAGCAGTGTTTTCATGTGTGTGTCCCTCCATGTTTTCTTGCCTGCCAAAGAGGAGATCTTCCTGGGTTTGGCTCTGATGTCATGTATGATATGCTACTGGAACCATGGGATCCTATCACAAAGATGCTAATGTCAGTACACAGGTAACTCTGGCACAAAGGTTCTGTTTTAGGTCTAGTGAATATGATTATCCCCCCACATACTGGCATTATATAATTACCTAGTAAACACAGGGGATGGAAGCACTACATCTGGTCAATATGTGTGACAGCAGGGGACCTGGCTGCTCACTTTAAAAGTGCATTACTTTGCCTGATTCTCCTACTCCACTGCTCTGTATCTGCACATCTTTATATTCACAAAATTATAACATAGCATTTTCACGATGTTGCTAGGAGAGCTGGGCATTGCTTTTCTGCAACAAGGAAGTAAAGCGGACCATCACCTTATAAAGAGAGGGGTGTAAATGTGAATGTTACTTCACCATCTAGTACCAATCAAAAACACCATTACACCCACGACCCTTAATGGCAACGGAACCCCTTGACAACAGACCTAAACCGTGCAAAAGGAAAATACCCGCCACAGTGCTTAAAACTCAAGGCTGAAAGCATTGACCTGGCCTACAAACTGCTGAACTAACTGTCCGCTGAATTTCCCAGAACGTGTCCAATCGGGAGATTGGTTAACCAAGTATGGCTTGGCCGTGGCTCAGGGAGTAGAACCTTCCTCCAGTGATTGACAGGCCATGGTGCAATGCCTGGCTGCTGCAGTCTATATGGTGAAGCGCCTAGAGCAACATGCTAAACTCAATACCACACAATAAAGATTTTTGCAAAAGTTTGTGTTGTCTGACTTTCTGTCTGATTATTTGTGTTGCACTGGCTTGGAAAAGATTTAGCGATAGATGCACCAGGATGAAATTTTCAGAAGAGGTCAGAAATGGCCCAAGGAACAAATTATTAGATTTTGATGGTTATCCAGATTACCTTAAAGACAAAATAACTTTTTCACATGATTTGCAAATAATGCTTGGCAAATAAATGGAGAAAAACTCCATAATGTGGTCTGCCATATATTTTGCTGACATGTGGGGGAGATTTTAAGCCTTGGTGGAGTTCTGCAGTCAGTCATTTTATTTGCATACTCTTTTAGAAGCATACAGTTAGGTCCAGAAGTATTTGGACAAAAACAAAGTTCATCAATTTATAGACTTTCAGCTTTAATTTAAGAGGTTTCACCAAAAAAACCTGCATTTTGTTTAGGAATTACAACCATTTTGTGCAGAATACCTCCATGTTCAGGGGCTCTAAAGTATTTCTACTAACTAACATAACTGTAAATATAACTATAGTTTTCAATACTTTGATGAAAATCCTTGGCCTGACATCCCCAAATTTTGAGTTTCCTCCCTCGAGATGCTTTGCTAGGCCTTCACTGCAGCCACCTTCAGTTGCTGCTTGTTTAAGGGCCCTTCTGTAATCAGTTTTGTCTTCAGCAGCTGAAAAGTTGCTCTACCATGTCGAAGTAGGGTGACTGACTTGGCCATTAAAGAATAATCCATTTATTTGCATTAAAAAAAAAATCTTGTGTTGCTTTTTTGAGTGGAGAGTATAGCCCTATAAAAGTCACGATTAATTTTGCTTCTTCTGTCGGCAGTCACATCATCAATGAACGCCTGTGAGCCGTTCCACTGGCAGCCATACATACCCATGCCAGAACTCTGACTGCACCATGTTTGACACAGAACGTGGTGCTTTGGATCATGACCTGTTCCTTTTCTTCTCCATACTTTTCTCTTCCCATGACTCTGATACAAATTCATCTTGGTTTCATCTGTCCATAGATTCTAATTCAAGAACTTGAAAGGTTTTTTTTTTTTAGCCATTTTCTGGCAAAGGCTTATCTGGTCTTCCTGTCCTTGAATGTTACAAGGGGTTTGCACTTTGTTATAAACCCTCTGCATTTACATTCATGAACGGGTCTCTTCATTGTAGTCTTTGATAATGATACGCCTAACTTCTCCACAGTATTCTTGACTTGTCTCCATGTTGTCTATAAGGGGTTATTCTTCACCAAGGCAAAGATTCTGCCATAATCCACTTTAGGTGTCTTCCATGGTCTACCAGGCCTTTTGATTTTGTTGAACTCAGCATTCCATTATTTCTTTATAAGAATGTACGAATTTGTTTATTTGGCCACTACTAAAGTTTTTGCTACCTCTGATAGATTTGTTTGTTTTTTTCAGCCTAATGACTGCCTCCTTTACTTGCATAGATATCACTTTGGACTTCATATTGATAGCTCTACTCAAGCAGCTGCTAAATGCCAATTCAACACCTGAAATCAACTCCAGACCTTTTATCTGCTTCATTTGTCTTGCGGTAATGAGGGAACGGCCCACACCAGCTAGAATTCTCTCATCCACTCGATAAGGCATTGGGCAAAACTGTTCTGAAGTCAGAGATTGACTGATTTGAAACTTTGAGCAGTGGAGCAGTGGAGAATGTCTTGTCACCAATGGAAACATAAACCTCAATGTATTTCACCACCTGTTCTAAACTTAAATTTATTTATCAATGGTTGGATATGCACATAAAGCTGCAACACCAAGGTACAGTACAGGTCAATAATATAGTATCTGATGCTTCATGACAAAGGTTAAACAAGTAGTATTAGCTTACAGTAGCACACAAACTAATGATGATGATGATGAATGATGATCTATTAACAAAAATGTATGTACATGTAATGATTACTATTACCAGTATTGACTGAGTACAAATTAATCATTTTTAAATGAATTCATTTTTGTTTTGTAGACGCTTAACCTTGAAAGTTGAAACTTGGAAGCTGGGTTTACTTACACAGACATTTGCCACAGCTAAAATGTAGTAAAACATCAATTTAAAAAAAAAAAGACATTCTTCTTAATCTTCATGTTGTTAACTCAGTCTACTCTTGTTCTACCACTGACCAGCTACACCTACCTCATAGGATCAAAACAGTGAAACCAAAAAAACCTCAATAGGTTTGAAAAAATAGCCACCACTAGGTGGAGACATTGTGTTACCATAGAGGGTGCCACATATACAGTATTAGTATATTTCCTGATCTCCTCAACAGCAATTCTCTACTTTCACAGGAAACACTGTCAAATCATATGCGTTCCTACAACAGTGTGGCAAACAGCATAGAGAGGAATCATATCTAAGCGATGTCATCCCTTTAAATCAAATTTTATGTTTGGTTGTTAGCAATAGAATACCATGAATAATATATCATACTGCTCTGCATGTGGTATTAAGTTTTGCTGCTGTAATAATTGTTATGTTAAATACCACCTTTACATATAGTGAGTGCCTTAATAACTGACAGAAACACAGCTCTTTCTGCACGAAAGTTCAGAATGGGTATAGGTTTGGGGAACAAGACAGTAAACCTGTGGATCCTACATGAAATGCAGTCCCTCAGACAGAATAGTGTCCATCTGCATCCCTCCAATTCTACTGGAGATAATGGCTCTGTGACCACCTTCCACTGCCCACACACACAGAAATGACACCTTTGAAAATATAATCAGGAATTAACTGTATGTAAAAATGAAATTTCATGCAGTTATTCAGTCTCTATCATGAGAGTCATTTAATATCCCATAAAAGAAATGTGTTACATTGAAAGATACATGAACACAACAATTTAAAGGGGAATTCACACAGAAAAGGCTTTTGAAAACATTATTCATCACTGTTCTGACTCACAGTACAAATATACAATCCTGTGATAAAAAAAAAAATAATAATAATCAGGTCTGGAGTGTCTTTAATTACTTGTTTTTATAGAAAGAAATGGATTTCAGGCTGTTTTATATGTGTTTCTTCATTTTCACTTATTTCTCAATGCATAATATGTATTTGCCTATGTTTTTCCTTTTCAGTTGCAGTTCATTGATATTGCAAAGTCATTATCTGGTTTCAGTGTTTTGCCGAGGAGTTTGATGTGTTAGCAGGGAATGGAATATCAGTGACATCTGGCACACAATGAAGCTTAGTACAGCTAAGTATGAGTGTGTGTTTCCCTATGTAGGTGGCTTCTTTAATGCCATATGGCAAAGCACCAGCTCCAAGCTGCAGTTTCAGGCCTAATCCAGCACCTTTGCCACCAGATGAAGAGATTCAACCTGCCAGATCCCTCGGGTGCTGCCCAAAGCGCTGGGGGGGACATGGGGATGAGGGACACACAAAACAGAACATTTAAACACTGACTCTGGGCTGAGGTTGTGTTGGCTACATTTCAAATTCTATTTGTCATGTTGAGTGTTGACTGCAAATGTGTGGCCAGTACATTACACCATCAGTTAAAAAAAAAAAAACTCCAGGTCAGGAGAGAACTTAACACCTGCAGACGGACAGGCGATCCAATTGCATAATTTTTCACTTGACAGTTCAAAAGGAAAGAGACTCAAAGACTCTGATCAAAAATGGAAAGACTAATTATTTTGTCTTTAATTACCAATTAATTACCAACAATATGACCACAGAGGAATTAATGATTCATTTTTCTATTTCTATTTCTATGTTCTATATCATTGGCCTTTATTGGCCATGATGTGCCACAATTTGCTACTTATTTTTGTCAAGAGTCTTTAAAGTCAGACCATTATCACTGGAACTGATATGTTGTGTGCAACATGAGCACCCTCAAATGAGGAAACTGTGAATGGAAAATAACAATGAATATGACCACAAATAGAAAACAAATTCATTACATAATTCATTTTAAAGTTTTAACAATACAGAGGAATGGGACTGTCATTCACTGAATTTCCCCTATACGGATATTAATAAAGGTTAATCTTACTTTATGGCTCATTTGATGAAATAATTTACTACTACAATCATTTTTGGGGGGGATAATACATAAGGGTAAAAATGAATGGTGGATTTAAACTATTTATTTCTTTGTCCGAATACATTTTGGGTCCTGTACAGTGACCCACGTATTTCTTAACTTTAATTATCAGCTACATTAAACATTTCAAGACAACCCAGCAGTTCATCTGTTTTCATCAGTATTAAAGTCGTCAGATAGCACAACAGAACCGTAATATTGAGGCCTGTGCAGAAAGTTTGGAATATAGGACGGATCTGGATGAGAGAGTAGTGAAATATTACTGACTGACCTGATACCAGGCTGCCTGTGTCTGATTCATGTGGTTCTTTCTGTAAAACATCACACAAGATTCACAACGGACCTTAACGAAAATATTGACGTTTCACACTCTTACACTTACATTCGGCTCCCTGTTCGCCATGCCACGCAACGTCAAATTCCAGGGTTGAGACAAGCCCCCTTCTAGGCGAACCGCAAGGTCTACGGGGAAACATAGTTCCTTGTAATGTCACCTGAGTTCCAATACGATTGTTTTCTCGTTTAGTTTTTAGAATCGGTCTGTAACGAACCCAATAAGCCCCAGTTCTTCTGTCTACTTAAAAAGGTGAAAAAGAAAAATCTTCCTGCCACTCTATAAAAATGCTTCCCTAATCAGAGAAAGCCTGAACGCATATGTGTGTGTGTTGTGTGCGTGTGTTCGGCGGAAAAGACGAGGTAACTGTGAATCATTTATTTTATTTTCATCAATCAAAGACATACAATCTTTCTGTTGGTACACAGGTAACCGTAAACTGTTGCATTACCAATCTGAAGCTGCTGTATCTTTAGCTTTATATAGTTTACTTTTATTGGTGGGCTTTTAAGTTTCAATAAAACTTTAAGCATTTTAAGGCGATAAAACGAGCATTTATTTTCTCAGAATGTTTATCTAAATAATGTCAAATAAGGTTGTGCCACTTGTAGGAGACTCTCTGATATCTGCCTCATTTAATCAATTTTCTCTGGTTATTTTTGAATCCATAATTCATCCTGTTTCTGGCTTGGGTTGAATCTCAGTGTGTAGACAATGTGCGCATTTGCAGGACCGTTCAACAGTATATACACATTGCGAGGACCCTCAGGTAGAATTTCTTTGAACTTTTTTTGAGTATATGCTGCTGCTGTGTACAAGTACCGGTTTCTTTCCGGACATCTGTCTTTCTAGAGGAAGTAGTTTGATTGTGATTTAAACCTATTTCTCAGGTGCACAGCGTGACATCACGGCATGTTTTTGATTTTGTACGTTCTTTGTCCACTGAAAGTGCTCGAGGATACGATGATATGCTTGTTTTGTAGGCTACATTTGTTGTTTACTGATAGTATGGTGATTATTTTAACTGGACATTTAATGTTTATTGACTGATGAGATATGGGGAAACTTTCCTGTGGAGTGACAAGTTAAATTTTTTATTGCTTTTTTGGAAATCATGGACGCAGCGTCATCCAGGCTAGAGAGGAGGGGGACCATCCGTTTTAAAGCCCACATCTATGATAGTATGGGGATGTGTAAGTGCACATGGCATGGGTAACCTGAACATTTGTGAAGGCACCATTAATACTGAGCAATATACAATATACATTATATCTTACTGATCTCACATTTGCTGTAAATTGGCCTGAATACATCATATCCAATCTGAATGGAATCTTAATCTTGAGCACATTTTGATATATCCTGCCATAAGAAATTAATTACAGTCCCAAAAATATGATATTGGTTGGCATTATCACAGTCACAATCACCAGCAGACTGAGTAACCTGAAAAGTAACTATATCCCATATTCCGGCAGTATTTTCTCCACTTTAGAGAAGCAGTTGTTTTGCATCTCAATGTCCGCACTTTCTCTGAAAGAGTTAAAGAACATTATTCTCATTTTTTTTTTTTTCACATATGTTGTAGATTTAGTTTTTTGGATCACAATGCAACTTGGAAATAGTTTTTGTTTATATAAATACTATGAAAATCCCTCGGTTTCAACATTTGAAATGTTGTCTCTCAAGCTGTTTTCAATTAAATATGGGTTTTCAATGATTTGCAAATGATCATATTCTGCATCTATTTAAATTTCACGCAGCGTCCCAACTTTTTTTTTTTTTTTTTTTTTTAGAAACTGGGTTGTAAATAACATCATCGGTACAAATAACCATTTAATATTCAGCCAAGCTGGAACAGCTATTAACTAGGTAATCAGTTTCACTGTGGACCCATTCTATATTTCTGCTCTGCTAACCCAATACTATGTGACAAGTTTTGCACACAGGTGCATCTAAGTTTAAGTGAAAGAAACACAATAAAACCACACACTCACATCATGTTATTACAACATTGGATGACTTTAATCAACAACTCTGTCATAATAAAACACACGTCTATATTAAACAGCCTTGTTAACAGCTAAGAAAAAACAAACAGTAGCATGAATTGGATAGGAAGTCAAATTTGATAAAAAACAAAAAACAAAAAACAAAAAAACAGAATGTAGAGAGCGGAGCTGCATTACAGCTAGGACACACAGGAGATGGAAATGCTGCAAAGCAACACCCGCTTCCTTGTTGACCAACGGAACACGAGCCTGAGTGGAGTTCCACGACCTGCAGCAAACACTCTACAGACATTTTTTCTATTTGCTTAGCGGGCTAAAAAAGTAAGAAAACATGCCGATAATCTTTTAGAAATATCACAGCTGTTTGTGAATTCATAAATAGCTGTAATATTATCTTTACTGATTGCATTTTCCAGTTGTCAGCTTCTCCTAGCAGATTATCAAAGATATGGTCCCTTTAATGTCACCAGTTCAGATTAAACAACATTGCTTATCAAAGAACACATAAAGAGGCTAAACGTTAGAAATTCAGGATATTATTACAAAGATTAACTCTGTGTGTGTAAAGCTGACTGGCAGAAGGGATGCATTTTTGGGTTTTCAAAAACAGCCAGCACTAGCTACACCTCTGCAATCATCGTTTTCAAGTAACTGATCTTTGTTGTCACATCTACAGAAGGCCTGCCTTTCCATTCATCTTATTGGAAAAAGTAAAAAAAACACGTACACACAAATAACATCAGGCACTATTTTGCTCTGATATGAAATGTTTTTCATCTCGAGACTTTCAGAGTCTGTAAACAGCATGTTAAATACTTTGTGCTATTAAACTGGAAAATTGTGATCTCAACTGCAGGCACTGTGCTCCATCTGATTGAGCCCTAAATGAACAGCCATGCTAGTGCAGACACCAAAGAACCAATCACTGTGATTTTGCCTCCTGTGTGTTCCTAGCTGTTAACATCTGGGTCTGGTTGGGATACAGGTGAACTATTGAGAATACATGATGCACATCTCAATTTAAACCTGCTGATAATTTAGCAAAAATATTTAACATGTAATTACACATCTGAAAGGGAGGAACAAGCACATGAATTATAAACAGTGTGCAGGTTTTCATTCCATACGACACAAACAGTATAGAGAGGCAATCCAGTCAAACCAGGGGCTCCTGGAATAAAAATAGATGCTTGGTCTTTTATCATACTATACTATTATACCAAAACCACTGTCCTACACCAGCTAACACAATACACTTCTAAGCCTTTACTTTTGGCTGTGTCCCACTTCAGAGGCTGCCTGCTCAGGTGTCAAGACTAAAGTTATATGATCACTCCCAATACTTGGCCTCACAGAGACCACCACCAACAGATTCTGCATTCACAGAGAACTGGTCAACACATACAACTGGAACTTTTAGAGTTTAGTTCAGAAGAATATTCAGATTTTTGGATTAAGACTAACTGGGAGAGCCATATTTAGCCATCATGATAACTCTTTCAGGAAACATGAGCTTCATCAAAGGAAGCCTCTGGGATAGGACACAGCTGAAGACCTTTTGAAACACTGAGCTGCATCTTCTTTCACTCTGACGTTTAACACGTAGAGAGTAGTGTTACTACTATGCCGCTCAGTACCTCAGTAAAATCAACCTTTGAGTGTGGGTGGGCAACTTTATAAAAACACAAATCTTGTCACTTTAGAGATGCTCCCAGGCTGACTTGAGATCAGTGCTAATGTATTTACAGTGTAAGAGTCTAGAGGGGAAATGCAGAAAGTGAGGGGAAAGAAGACTGTGCTCGCCCATCCTAGTCCCTCTCCTCCCAAGGTCTACAAGAAGCTTTCAAGTTCAAAACAAGAGGACAACTTAACACCCACATGTGCTGATCCCAAGTCAGCAATGAGTTGTTTACTGCTGCAAATTGGATATAACCTCAGTTATTTATACACCTTGGCAGGATATCAGCATGTCAGAAGGTAGATTAAAATGTCCGAGGTCAGACGTAGAAAAGGCGAACCCTGGAAGTACTGACATGGAGATCATCATCGTAGAACTTGGTCTCTATGATCACATTACCACTGGAAGACACATGTTAACACATATTATTACCATTTCTAGATATCCATCAATGTTTGAATTCTCTACTGGTGAATTAAAACAAGTTAAAAATCTCAGGTGGGAGGACATGGTTACATAATTTCTGACCGGTTAAGATAAAGTCAAGTATCCAATCACATGATAAACCACATTAGAACCATATAAAAAGTTAAAATTATGTGAAGGCAAAAATGGTGGCATGTACAGTAAGTCAAACTGAATACTTCCTCAAAATAAAAGTTAGAATGTATATAAGTTATAAATAAGTAAAATGTCCACTTTATCATTTTTTGTCTCCATATAATAGATATGGCTCAAGGTTTACACTAAATGGCAGCTGTATGGGATTAAATAGCAGAGAGGTGAAATACTCACGTTAAAACATTGGCTGGCATCATCTGGGACTCTGGAGCTGCTTCTATCAGAGACTGCCATGTATTGGTGGAGTTGGGGATAACAAAACCAAATTCAAAGAACCATTCTGGACAGAGAGACAGACACAGAGAGCTCAGTGCTGCTTAACAACATGCAATATCATAACTATGATTCCTGGGGTTTACACAATGTGGTGGTTTCAGAGATATTTCCCTCTGGTGGAAAGCACCAGCATAAACATGTTGCTGTGGACTATGCGTCGTCTCCTGGGTCTCTCTTTAACCTCACCACTGCACCGCAGGTACGACACTCCAAGCACACAGTAACAGGTTTGTTTTTACATACTTGCAGGCCAAAAAGGTCTCAGCTCGGATTCCTGATTCCAAGACAAAACCAGAGAAGTTGCTTGATTATAAGGTAAAAAAGAAAGATTTTATCATATATTTCCCTCCCCTTCTATTTTTCATATCCATAAGAAGTACTAACATCGCTAAAAAAGCAGTCACAGAAAAGCACCTATGTTACTTTCTAATGAATGGCTCATTGATTAACATTAATATATCTTTTCCTGTCTTTTGTCAGGATTTATAGGAACTCTTAATTAGCACCATAATATTAAAATCATGACATGAGACAAACATGAGACTAGCTGGATGTGAATTGAGGTGATGGTACAATTGAGAAGGAGAACAAGGGAACAGTTTTCTTTGTCAACTCGCTCTTTGTATGCAACCCTGTTTCCAAAAAAAGTTAACATGCTCTGTAAAACAAAAATAAAAAACAGAATGTGATACTTTGCGAAACACTGAAACTCCATATAAAATTGAAATAGGATTAAGACAATATATTAAATTTTGAAACTGAGAAATGTCTTTACATTTGAAAATTTTATCGTTATTTTGGATTTGATGTTAGCAATATGTTTAAAAGATTTGGCAAAGGGTCATGTTTACCACTTGGTTACATCCCCTCTTACTTTATCAACTCTCTGTGCAAAACATTATACTAACTTTACTTCTTCCCAGGAGTCTTTGTGCTTTGTCATCTCGAAGGTTTTAATAGGTCACAGTCAGAGCTGCTACTGTGGTCCTGCCTAATGCCCACTGTCCACATTAGTCTGGATGGTCCAGCAAAAATCTGGATCCATGAACTACAATGATTCCTGGACCAACAGGGTTGATCTGCATCTGGATCAAAAGACTTATACCTCTGAATGTATAGATCTCACCTTGGACTTGTGGACGTCTTTGAACATCTGCAACATTCTCATTAATGTGTTATTGTTATGTTGTTGTGTTCTGTATATATGCAATAGATCGTCCTGGGGTTTTTTATTTTTCCCTACTCAGGGTCTTTTAAGTTTTTCCTTACCCAGTTAAAGGGTATAAGGGAAGATGGTGGCACATCTGTACATTATGTTAAGCCCTCTGAAACAATTTGTGATTTGTGATTTGGGGCTATATAAATAAAATTTGATTTGATTTGATGTGATATGTAAGTGTTTGGGAAGTGAGGAGACCAATAGCTCTCATTTTGAAAGTGGAATGTTTTCTCAGTCTTGCTTGATGTAGTATTTTAGTTGCTCAACCGTTTAGTGTCTCCTGTCTTGTATTTTATGTTTCATATTGAACCAAACATTTCAATGGGTGACAAGCCAGGACTGCAGGCAGTCCATTTTAGCACTTGGACACTTAAGCAAGGCCTTCTCTGAAAAAGATGTTGTCTTCTTGGCAGGATATATTGTCCAAACCCTTTATATATTATTCGCTATTAATGGTGCCTTCACATGTGCAAGTTGAGAAAAATTATTCAGAAATTATTGCACTATTTGCCAGACTGAGTGGTGCCAGTCATCCTCATTAATTGTGAGATGATCCCCCAGCTGTTTTCTTTTAGCGTTTCACAACTTTTCCATTTTTTTTTTTGCAAATGTAACAACTATTTTGACACATGTTGCGGGTATCACATTCAAAAGGAGAATATAATTTACAAACCCAATGAAATTTCTCGATTTCAACATTTGATATGTTGTCTTTGTGCCATTCTAATTAAATATGGAATTTCAATATTTCAAAATCAATCACATTCTGATTCTTTTACATTTTATACAATGTCCAAACATTTTTGGCAATGGGAGTTATATTTACTATCATTCAGTAAAGAGGGAAGATATGTGTTCATGCAATACGTTTGAATTATCTCATTCCAACAGGTCTTAATATCATAGGTGAGGGCAAGTCCGGTTGTTAAATTGTAGCCAATTAAACTAGCCATACGTTTTTTTTTCTTTTGTCAAAAATTATGCACATAGGCCCTGATAATGGTGTTACATCAACCATCTACAGTTTAAAAATTAAATGCCCAGAAACAAATCATGTAGATCAGGTAAATTTCCTACCTTAAGTCACTATCACTTGAGTAATAGCAATAAGTACTACAGATTAAAAAGGTCACCAAATACTAGCTGGTAGAAAATTGAAAATTAGGATTTGCCAGTGTTTTGGCTGATTACCTTCTAGACATTGTCCTTTGAAGAAAACTTTCTGTTCCAATCTGAACTTCTCTAGTTTTTCTGAGGAGGAAAAGTTCAGTTCTCTGGACACTGCTTTACATTTCAGAATCTTCTTTGGGACACGAGCTGGAGAGAGAGTAACAAACAATAATTAATTGTGCAGATAAAGCACCAAGAGTTTAAAAAAAAAAAAAACACTTTCCCTTCTAAAGCGCTTTCTCTTATTTTCTGTCTGTTAAAAAAAAAAAATGTCAGGTACACTGTACATATTTGAAATAGCCAAATTTCAAATTATGAGGTTCTTTGTCAGTTTAGCTGCTTGAAGAACAGCACATCCATAGATTACAGGGATGCACCCGTCCATCTTTTTACCAAGATGACTGAAAGCAGTTGGATCTGGATCATATTTTATGTAATTTAATACATTACAACATAATTTATATTATCGCGTTCTCCCCCTGATATGTTCTGGTTTTTCTGCCTAAGCATTCATCGACATTTTCCTAATGGACACTGCTTCACTTTTTGCAAAAGTAACCACGAACAGCTGGCTGTTCGTGTTAGTTAGTTAGTTAGTTAGTTACTAATAGTTACTGTTAGTCGAGCAGTTCTCAATCCTATTAGGGGACTCTCCCAGCTAGGTTACATAAAAATTCCCTGGTGCTCTAAGATTACAGTCCGAACAGTCAGCTGATCAGACAACTTCACTAATTCAACAAATGTAATCTCCATAAAATAACCTGTCACTAAAATGAAGAGGTTCATCAAATTTATTCTCACATAATATAATAATAATTTATTGTAACATTCATATGCCTGTTGAGCACAACAGCACAAGGGAAAATTTGGGTTTACCAGAGGTGGACAGGACAGATATGAGACTGGAAGTCCCAAGACATAATCAAAGAGTCAACCATTGGCCTATGGTGGTCAAGTGCCAAGTATACTTAAGAACCACCTTATGCTCCAATATGATGGTTGTTATGGCCAAGCCATGACTAGCACAGAAGTCTATCAAGTCCCCCAGTGGTAGTATCAATACACTAAAGTCATGGTTCAATAACTCAATTTTGAGGTCACATTTAAGTATCTTTTTTGGTACAGCAAAGTGACAACACATGATGGTTTACTGAACAGACAATGGCTGTGTCTTTCTCAGTCTGTCATCTTTATCTGTAAAAAAATGTACAAAATTTCGAAAAGTAAAGATAAATAATTTCATGCATACTGTAATTAAAAAATATTCATTAAGGTGCAGCTTTTAGAAAATTAACTAGTTGAACTGTATTGTACTTTTGTATTTTTGCAGCTTTCACTGGCCAGCAACAATCTCAGCTCTTACTGAGAGTCATTGCATTTTCTTTTTTTTCCCCAGAAAAAAATAATTTGTCAATGCAGTTTGAAGAAACGCGACTCTACTGGCCCTAACTCTAGCCACCTTTATGCAGCACATTTAATGCAGGCCTGCTTGCACATTGTCATCTGTACAAAGTTGCGTAATTTTTGGTCAAAACTGCTCTGCACTGGTTTGGTATAATACCACTCAGTGACTCCAAGAACAGGTACTCTGAGCAGATGTTTGGTTCAAGAACATTAACAGTTCAAGGAGAACTACAACACAGCAGTGCTCATTGGGGGGCTTCTTCCCCATCACAGAGGTGACATTCCACATGCCTTGCCTGTAACCACTGCATTCTTGGCCCAAAAGATGATGTTTTGATCAAAGAACTTTAAACTTTATTGTCCCCATGAGGAAATTCCTTTTCACAGTAATGGATCAAACCAACGGACAGTACCTTCCAAAGAACAGTACATACACATTACGTTCAGCAAATCTTTAACAATCTGCACAGTATTTCCAGGGGACTAGACAGGGCTGCGCTCTCTCCCCACTACTTTTCACGATAGTATTAGAATCACTGGCCTCAGCAATCGGAGCTAAGGTGAGAATTAAAGGTGTGCATGCAGGTGGGAGAGAGCACAAGATGTTTATGTATGCTAATGATATTTTAGCAGTGATAGCAGACCCTGTCGATTCTCTGCCGGTGTTATTAGAATGTATTAACACATAGTCCAAATTATCAGGTTATAAGATACATTGGCACAAATCGGAGGCCATGCCTTTGTCAAACACATGCCACTCTAGTTATGTTAAATCATTCAATTTCAAATGGATGCCTTCAGGTATGAAATAATTGGGTATCCAATTAAATCCAAATTTGGATGAAATAATGTTGTCCAACATGGTACCACTACTCCAAAAGATAAAACGGAATTTGGACAAATGGGAAAAATTGAAACTTACTTTATGGGGGAAAATTAATGTGATTAAAATGGTGGCTGCCCCACAATTCAATTATGTTTCCATGATGTTACTTGTGTGTATAACACCACAGCTTTTTAAGCAATTTGACAGAATTATCAATGACTTTCTATGGGACAAGAAGAGACCAAGGATTAACATAAAGAAAATGTGGTCACCAAGGGACATAGGAGGAATGGCTCTACCCAGGATCAACTACTAATAGACAGGACTATTCCTCAAACCCAGTACTGGCTCATTCTAAGACTGTCTGGAGAGAAAGTACACAGGATGTGTAGTGTGTCACATTTAAGACAATCATATGCCTCTATATGGCACAACCCTGCCATACGTATCGGGAAAAAGACTGTTTACTGGAATTAATGGCTTATGAAAGGAATATGTAACGTAAATGACCTATACTCTGATAAGAGTGTTTATCTCTTTCTCTGAACTTAAGCAAAAACAGGATTTGGAAAGTAAAGATAATTTTTGGAAGTTCTTACAAATCAGGGACAATATAACTAAGGGTCAATTTATTCAAGACAGGAACCCAGTGATGGAATTTCTGGAATTACCTGGTATAGCACACAGGGCAGCTGTGTTCTACAAAACCTTTAATGGGTTACAGGAAAATATCTGTAAAAATCTGAGATATGTCTGGCAGAAAGACCTAGGATGCGAGCTGAACGATGAAATTTGGCTAAGAATACTAGCAAATTCAGGGAAATATATAAAGGAGGCTAAGGGGAAATTTACTCAGTACAGATTAATACATAGGTTTTATTTCACCCCATCTAAACTTTACAGAATGGGCTTGTTGGCTATTAACTTATGCTGGAAATGTCAGGAAGAAACAGGAACATTCTTACATGCTATTTGGGAGTGTAAATTCATTAATCCATTCTAGAAAAAAGTAAGTGAATACATAGGGAAATGGGTGGGGTTAACAATACCTGTATCACCAAGATTGTGCCTACTGGGGGACCAAACAGAACTGCCCAATATATCAAAATATGACCTTGCAGTGATAAAATTAGGGGTTGTTACAGCTGCCCGAATGATTCTCAGAGTCTGGAAAAGTACATCCTCTCCAGAGGTTAAAAAATGGATGGAATTAACGTTGGAGGTTGTATCATATGAACACATGTTAGCCAGAATCAATCATGATACTAATAATTTCAAGAGGTCATGGGAACGCTTTCTCATTTGTAATACTGTTGTGACAATGTGATGACTTGACTGACTGCACTGATGTGAATGTAATTGTTGAATGTTTAGATTGGTTGTTTTAAATATGAGCATTTATCATGGGCTTTCTTGTAACTGAAAACAATACTGTCTGTTTATATATGTTTACATAAATAAATAAAAACTTTAATGACAAAAAAAACAAAACAATCTGCACAGTAAAACTGTAATCGTCAGCAATGATTAAGCTCAAGGAACATTTTCAGTTTGACATAATCTATGAGCTACACTACTCTTAAACTACTGCCTCAAGCAACAATGTGGTTTTATGAGACAGGAGGGGCAAGCTGGTTTCACACAGAGGAGCAGAGTGTAACATACAACACTACACCAACACCAAATTACCATTAACAGTTAAAAGTTCAGAAAAAAAACATTTCAGACAGGACATGGTGTTGAGTTAGATATGGCACAGTCTGTGCTGTCACAGAGAAACACACTCCACTACGATTGTAACCCACTGGTTTGGAACGCATACTGTATTTTGGATAGTATGGTTATAATTCTCCGTTTGTGTGAACATACCTTCATGTTCTACTCCTGGCACAGACAGGTCATCAGTCCCTTGCCATAGCACTTTGCCCGTTTCTGCATCTCGAAGATTCATCCAGTTTCTGCCAGCAAGAAGTTAAGTCACAACAAACAACTAACAAATATGGAAAATGAATAAAAATCTAAAATACACAAAATAAGCTTTCCTGATCCATGGAAGGATAACAGTAGAGGGAATAATAGACTGATCAGCCTTTGAGAGATCATACCTCCAAGAGCCCCTGAGCATTACTGTATACATTTAGAGTTTTTGTTCCCAGAACAGCTGATCAGAATGAGTCTAGTCAAGACCGATTATGTTAACGCCGACATTTTATTCAGAGTTTTCCTCTCATTCATAATTTGCCAACTAGACTATCCCTACTGCCTAATAAATGGCTAAAGTGAATTCTATGTTGTTTGTAATGTAGCAACTAAACATGGAAAATATGGATCAAACATAAGATTTAGGTTTAAACTGACTTAGTGTATGGTTATAAAGACATCCTATAGATTTTACTCTGATCGATAATGATAATTACACCTTATCAATTGATTGTTGATTGCAGGTGTCTCTGACCTTGCATTATTTACAGAATGATCACAAAAGCAGCGGCTTTAAAGTCCTTTGGTAATGTGGAGTAATGGCAAACCAAGATTCTGATGTTACTAAAGACATAACTCATAGTCTGGTTAGCTACAGTGGTCACATACTGTGTAAGTAACCTGCTTGCTGTGGTTTTAAGTGCTTCAGTTGAAGGCATCTGGACTTCTTTTTGGTTTTGAAGATGTTTCACCTGTCATCCAAAAGGCGTCTTCAGTTCTGCCTAAGCCTTTTGGATGCAGGGTGAAACATCTTCAAAACCAAAAAGAAGCCCAGATGCCTTCAACTGAAGCATTTAAGACTACCTCAACCTGGATGACTGAGAACGTAAACAAACATATAACCTGCTTGATGCAGGTTTTATCTCTGACTCCTCCCCTTCTGCTGATCCTGAAGCAGCAGTCTGACACACCATTTAATTTACACATTTATACATGTGATCTAAAATCATGTCAAGAAATGCAATAATTTGTATTTGCATTGAAATCTAGCCGTCTTTCTGGGACAGAAAATCTATAGTTTCCCTCATTTCACTCAGAGATTTCAATACATCTACTTTCAGACAGAAGGCTCCAGTCAGGTGATATTATTTGGTTATTATAATGTCACAGGTGGACAGGAATCTAAACACAGGTGACTGGAGGACATCTCTATCATAAACATGTTTTTGCTTTGTAGCCATCATCATCATGTAATAATAATAACATCACCCAAAGATACTCCACGGTTGGACATTCATTCAAGTGGGTATGTGCCAAAGTATGCTTGTAGCTGCATTGAATTGGTGTGTGGGTGGATGGAAGATACTCCTCTCTGGCTGCCCGAGCCAGTGCTATTTTAACAAATTAAATTGGCTAAAAACGATAGCAAGGAAAGACGATGCAGACAGTGCAGGACCCAGCAAAAAGACTAGGGCGACGATCCCAAATTCCCAAACGCCAATCTTAGTGTGTCCGACCCAAACTTAAGTCATACCAAAATTTTTTAAACAGAGCAAGAAGAAAGAAGTCTTACCACTGTCAACAACTCTGATGATACATGTCTACAGAGCAAGTCTGTATGTAAAGATGATCATACTTGTATGTCAAGAACATAACTCAGTGTGAAAGGATCAATTTCTATAGAAAGACTGGAACTTTTTTAAAATCTGGCAAGGATTGTAAAAATCACATCACCGTGCAATCTGAAACATTCCACAGCACGCTATATTACAGCTAAACACCAAAATATCTGAGATACAGTCATTAAGCAATGTATCTCAGCAGACTTGTGCTCATACAGGGCTTGAGAAACATAGCTATGATCTTTCAATTGTTCTCTATAGCAAGTTAAATCAAAAAGTAGAACATTTCGCTTTCTTTGGCCCACAATATTCTGTCAGATTCTATGCAGAACATCTTAAGAGGAAGCTGGAATTAATGCCAGGACAAAAGGCATATTTCTATATACAGCAGGCCAGGAGAACACTGTGAAGGCACTTGACAGAACTGTAGGTCTCTAGTTAAATGCGTGATCAGTTTTTGGATCCCCTGAAGTCTATTAATACTATTCCAGTCACCAAAGACCACACTATGTCAAAAATAACCTCAATTTTAGCTTTATGGAGTGGTAGCAATACACTTCTGAAGCATGTTTAAAATTGAGCAAAATACAGTTCCAAATGTATCACAATCTGTTTTTTGTCTGTAGCTATGGAGGTGTTAAACATAAATTGACTATGTAGACCTGTGATTGCACATTTATTTAGCTCAAGCTATATGTACATATATAACTTAAAATTGGCATAAGCCATGATACAACATGGAGACTGAATTTAAGTTGTGCACATCATTTTAACCAACATATTGTCAGTTGTGTAGAAAACAAAGCAACAGACTACAAATGGATGGTGGCAAGTAAACTTACCCACAGTTTACATGGCAGAAGAATGTACTGTCAACATCAACATTTTCTGCTTTCAACAGTTTTTTACCCAAGATTATGTTTATTATTATTTAAAGGAAAGCATGTGAAGTGTAGTGGTGGAATTTATTTGATACCTAGAAGTGCATTGGTTCGGAAAATATCATGTAACAGAAAAGCATACTGATCCAAATTCAGCAAAACATAAATGAGTAGTATTCCTAGCTTGTAACCAAAAGAAAGCAACGCGTGTGTGAAAAGAGTGAAAAGTGAAGAAGCTGTAGAGTAGATGATGCTGGCCGTTAGCTGTCCCATCAGTCTGTCAGACAGTCAGCTGTTTCTGACCTCTGCATTAATTATAAAGACAATACAAATGTCAATCACAGAGCAGACTAGTGATTGTACTGTACGTTACATCCACTCATATGTGTCTTCAGCCATTCATTTAAATGGACCACCTGGGACCATGTAGACTACAAGTCTGCAGATGCAAAAGTAGCATGCACAAAATTACTGCTACTAAACTACACTATTAATGTGCACATAGATTTGTAAACATGAAAACCAGTTCATTTTTGGGCAAAATATAAGTCCAGGGGGTGTTTATGTATACCATGTGATGCCATTATAGTTTCTTCTGACTAAATATATTAAGCTGTTCTTGTGTTGACAATCAAACAATTGCTTTGGACTAAAAGTAGGGGATGAAATGTAATGTCTGTGTAGTAATGTACTGATGACTAGAGTGCTGTTTAGGCACAATATTGAATATATCACATAACCTGAAGCATGAAAGTAACATGAGTAGTGACTTCAAATATTAATGTTGATAGAATCACAACTCAGCAACAGCAGTGCACAGTGACACAAACTAAAGGGAAACTTGAATATCACAGCCCTTAGCCCTCCACTCAGCATCCTGTCACACTCAGAAACTACTTAGTGTCACACACATACTCCACACCAGCTGTCAGACCTTTCACCCCGCGACGACCAACAGCTGCCTTCCAACAACAATCAGATGGCTCCTGGTGTGTTTAGGGACTCTCTCTCTCACCTCATACTGCGTAGTGAATCCTGCTGGCCTGTCAAGCGATGATCAGCATCTTTACCAGCATATTTTGCAGGTAATGTATTTTAGAATGAGAGAACGGAGGAACATAACACTAGTGTTGGAGAGGTGCTGACCACAGAAGCAGTCAAGGGGTAACAGACCCGGAGCAAAAACTATTTTAATAAATTGATTAATTAATTCAATTAAATAATTTAGGCATCAGGGCTACTTGTCTGTGATGAGATCTGTCTCTATAAAAATGTAATATATTATTACAATATTATTCT
>KV751359.1:2453911-2532841 GCA_001698575.1 Mola mola
ACTAGACATGTTACTGGTAGTAATATCAGCCAACTGACAGCTGAGCCATCGAAAGACCAGACATCTTATTTCTCTTGAAGTGTGTTAGTTTCTTCAGATCTCATCTTTAAGACAAAAAAAGTTCAAGTTACTTTGCATACTTTGCTCCCCCCAATGTTATGGAACCTGCATGGTCATCAGGCCTATGATGTATCATAATCCATAAAGATCAAGGTATGGTACAGCAGAATATTTCAGCCTCGAGGGATTTATCACAATAGTCACTTTTTATATGAGTAGATGTGCTTCAGAGGGCATTTGCAGCCTTTAATTGTAAAGTTTAAACTACAGAATACTGTTAACAAAAATGAAACTAGTCGTATCCCTTCACACCATTGGTGAACTACAATGAGCAATTACAAATCAGAAAAACAAAGCCAGAGAAGTATAGTTTAGAAAACTTTATTGAGTGAGATTAGTCTTTCTTGGCGGCGGCTTTCCTCATGGCAGCCAGCACATTGCTCAGCTCCTCTCTCTTTCTCTTGGCCCGAATGTGAGTGCCAATCTGATGGAGAAAACAGAGCAACATTACACTGAATCCCTCCAGCACTGAACGGTCAGCTTTCTTGCTGCAAAGAACTGTGGTCAGAATAATGCATCATGTCTGTCGATGGAGCACAATGCACCGGCACCTGTTACAGTAAAAAATTGTGTTAATTTAACATTTTGCCAATGACGGAAACAATGCCATCTTTCAAGAAGCTCATACAGAGCAACTGTTCACATAATGGCAACAATTCCACGAATGGGCAAATCCAGAGATCCTGCAGAACAGTGGATGTTCCAGGGCAAGTTTTTTTTTTTTTTTTTCCCAATGAATTTTAAAGAAAGGGTACAGAAGTGTATTGCATTGTCTTTTTGGCTTTGTATTTCTGAATTTGATAAAAAAAAAAAAAATCACTACAAAAAATCCAACAGATTTTCTGAAGTCAAATCTGTCCACTGCTCTTTCAGTCCAATTGACAGTTTTATGCCTACATGTGTAACACGATTTGAGGCATCAAAAAGTGGACTGACCAATTTGAGACTAAATGTGAAAGGGACAAATGAGCCCTGCAACAATCAAACACGGGACTATGCAACATTTTATACTTTGAAAAGTTACAAGTGATCTTTTTTTTTTTTTTTTAATTTAAACTCACATTAAGCACTCAGATCCTGGCTCAATGATCAGTCTGTACAGTCCGACACAAACCAAGGGCTTTAGCGTCATATTGCAGACAGCTCTCATTGCAAATTGGAATTAAATGGCATGATTTATAAAATTGTTCAGCTTACTCTCAGCTCATTTCCAGCACAAAAATCCACTTGCTTAGCTGTGAGTTTTACCAGTTACAAACCAAAATATTTGCATCAAAGGGGCATCCTAATACAAATCACAGGAACATCAGCTCATGAGCATGAAACTCATACTTTGGGTGCTGCTGTGAGACATGACCACATTCATGACATTTTTTAAGTCATTCAAATTTGGTTAGCAAATTCATTGGGAAATATAAGAGTGTAACACAGAACAGTGGTAAATTGTACTAGAACACCACGAGAGCCAGTCCGATCATGGGAGATGCCAGATCTTACTGAATAGGCACACATTAACCCTGAAGCCGCATGAATAGAGCGGTAGGTACATGAGTGCATTTACTAAACTTACAAAACTGTATGTAGATATATTTCAGTATAACTCGCAAACACTGCCATCTTCACACAATGCTCCAACAAACCAACTCACCCTCTTCTTGATGAACTTGAGGGCTCTCTTGTCCTTCGACACTTTCAGTAGTTCCATGGCTCGCCTTTCATATGGAGCAAAACCACAAACTTCACGGATCATGTCCCGAACAAACTTGGTGCGTTTGGTCAGACACTGCAGAGGTATGTAAAGACATTGTATTCCTTACAAGTCTGATTTCCCAGAAAATGTTGGTTAATATATATTTTACCCACTGACAGTCCTCAAAGACATTTAGTTTATAATATCAATGTGGACACTGGGAAAAACAGCAAATATTCACATTCAAGAAACTGTGGTCAAAAAATTATAAGTCACTAATTATGACCAGTTTTTTTTCTGTGTCAGAATTTTTCAGCCGTCAGTTGAGGAAACCTTTAATTACAATGTTTCTTCAAGAACATTTCAACAAAAACGTTTTAATAATTTACAAGATTACCTTGAACATTTTTTTAGGCAGTTAAAGCATGTTTATTTTATTTTAAACTTTAATCTGATGTTACATTTTTTTAAACTGGCAGCAAAATCATAAATATCAGTATCAACGACTGATATGGATGAAACTGAAAATGTATTCTATATCATCCCAACGTAAGTCACATTAAATAACCATCAACAACTGATCCTCTCAAAAACAAGCCAGAATAAGAGGCATACTGGATTACAGTACAGAAAACAAGTTATGTCTTTTCCATTTTTTCCAGAGTAATGCATGACATGTTTGTCACCCTTCACTGCAAGGTAACCACCATAGGGTTGTGAGCAAACTATGTTCCATTCGATTTCACCATTAAGATAGAAAGTGTAACGTCTCCCGAATCAATTTTAAGAGTTGCTAAACAAGAAACAGTAACTAGTAAAAGTTACTTCTTTGTCATTCGTAGTGACAGACTCAAGTAACCTTCAAACAGTCTTGCAATCATAAAAATGACTGCATTAAGCGGAAAGGTTTACCTTACTCATTATTTATTTTCCATTTATTTTATTATTTGGTCTTATCTGCAAAACATCCAAATTTAGAACACAACAGATCCACATTGGCAATACCAGATGAATGTTATCAAAAACTGCAGAGATCTGGCAATCCCATAATGCAGGAATACAAAATTAAAGTGAGATTATCTTTATTAATTGAAAATTCTGATGAATACCAATAACTGAAACATTTTTCTAAAAAGCATAAGCAGCATAATATAAACATGCAAGTACACCATAGAACCAAGTATAAAAACATTTTTATAAGGATGACATGCTGCATCAGCACATTATTGTCAGGCATTTAGAACACTGCGTGTGAACACTCAGATTTTACTATTAAAGAAAGCAGTGCTCTGTCCAGCACTCTTGACCATGTACCAATATCAGCAAAATGCAGATACTTACCCCACGCCGACGACTGTGTTTAGGAGCAGTTACATTTTTTGTGACAGGATGGCCTTTGTTAAGGCCAACGGCCATGGGGTAGCGAATAGCCATGTCTGTAGACACAAATTGAATATCATACAACATATTTTAAACTGCTGAGCCACAACAATGCAGGCCATCACTTCCTAATTCAAAACATCAGTACTTTGATTTCCTGTTTATTATCGCAATTCTGAAACTCAACCTAAAACCCAAGACTCATGCCAATAGTGTAACACTTCAACGTGAGTCTTCTACCAGTGTCAGTGCATTGATCCCTTGAAGCTTCCGCTATTTTAACTATTAATAGAATGCAACAGTAAACTTTAAGATGAAGAATAACGAAGCTTTCATTACTCAAAGTTTGCAATAAGCTCGCCTGTTCCCATCAACGGCCAGGCGGTACGGATTCTGTACAACTGAGTGCAATACTCCGTCTCAGATGTTCGGCTGTCTGCAGCAAGACACAAGTTTACCTGCTGTGTAGTAGATGAGCTACAGATTCTACTTGAAAACACGAACTCCTGTAGATTTCAAAAGCTACCCTCTTACTACAATCTGTTAAACGAACTGATGGACGGTCGCAGAGATGCTATAAGGTGACTGACGGGACTACTTGGTTTCAATTTGTTTACTTTCATTTGATGTTGCAAAATTAAACAGATATGTTAAATAAAGTCATTAGAAACTAGGTGGATAAATATATCCGCAAGAAATCAATGGATGGCAAAGATTATTCGTGGATTTCAGTTGATAATTTTTAACATTACGACCCTACCTCCTGTCTTTGATGGCGGTCAAGCCAAAGAGACCGTGGGTAGAGCGAACCGGGGAAATCAATGGCGTGACCCGGAAGACACAACTGTGGAACAGCGCTACTGCCGGGCCGGAGTAGGTAGTGTTCTTTCTTCCTCTACTCTTTCAAATGTTTTAACCGAACGAAGACACAATTAACTTCAACCAACATACGGTCAACAAAAAAAGGGATGAAAAGAGAAATATTTATGAATAGATATAAAACAACACAACAAATATGCCTGCTGTCATTGAAAACCTAAATGCATGGTTTTACCAGTGCAAAAATACATCTTTGATAATATTTGCAACAAATGAGATGGGTTGGAAAGTAGTTCTTTTCATATAGGCCTATAGTGTTATGAAACAAAAAGCACCTTTTATCCAGTATAAGCTCAAAGTTGCACATTACATTAATTAAGGATGCACAATATACTGTATATCATGTCATGTTATGTTGGTATTAGCCAATGAGCAAGTCTGGTCTGATTTGAACAACCACTGATTACTTTAATGTGGCTGCCATTGTATGTGTATGTGATCCACCTTCTGTTTCACAATGTGTCGGTAATGCACCAAAAATCCATTTTTGCCAGCTGCTGAATACAGTGGTTAGCACTTTCGCCTCACTGCAAGAAGGTCCTGGGTTCAATTCCCAGGTAAGGGCCTCTCTGTGCGGAGTTTGCATGTTCTCCTTGTGTCAGTGTGGTATCTCTTCGGGTACTCCGGCTTCCTCCCACAGTCCAAAAACATGCAAACAGGGGGTTATTCTAATTGGTTACTTTAAAATTGGTAGGAGTGTGAATGGTTGTTTGTCTCTATATGACATGTAGGTGGGGTGTACCCCACCTTTGCCCAATGATGCTGGGATAGGCTTAAGCCCCCGGTGGGACACTTAACAGGATAAGATGGAGAAAATGAATGAATTCAACAGAAATTCAAATGGGTGTTTGTTGTTTGGCTAAGCAATGATTGTGTGGGGTGATATAATATGTACATTACATTTGGAGGAGGCATTTTTTAAAATATTGTCAATGATTACAAATGTTTCAGTGTTGGTTACTGTCAAACAAGCTGATTGTTGTGGCATACACATATCACACTGAAGTAGTTTAATGCAATCATCCTCTCCAAGTCCATTGTAGGATATAGAGAATGAAATTTAAAAAAAAAAAAATGTTTAAGAAATTCAGTGGATATTGCTGTAGACTGATATAGCAGAATTCAGGCTTGGACATGGTATGAAAATCATATGACTCCACAGCTAGTCAGTTTCAAAACTGATACAAAACTTCCTGCCTCAAAGAGGTAATCACATTGCTTAAAGAGACAAGACAAACCAAATCAAACTTCAGAGCAAAAACAAGGCAAAGCCAAATCAAACAAGGAAACATCAAAGAATCAAACATTATAACCCAAAGCAAACAACCAACAGTAGCCATAGCAACAATAACAGTAACCATAAATCATGTAATAAAACCATGAGTCTTTTTGTCTCAAAGGTCTATTGTAAAAACTTTTTTTTAAAAATAGAAATCATATTAACGACTGTAAATATTGTCTATCAGCCAAAATTTGCTCAATTTGAATATCAGGTATTGGTATTGTCCAAAATTGTAATATTAGTACAAATAGGTTATCCTGCCAGTTACATGTGTGTACACATTTTAGAATCAACTGGAATCAATTACATGCTACTGGTAAGCTTCTTGTGAGGCCTAATGACAATTTAAATCCAAATTTGCCTCGAAAATGCAAAATATTAGCAAATTTAAAAAGAGAAAAATAATCAAAGGAATCTTATTTCTGTAAATGAAAAAATATGTAAAAATAACGAGTCAAGAGGGATTGAATATACATTTGAGACAGAGCCAGTCATATATTAGTTATGAAATTACAAAGTCTGCTTTTGTTAGATAAAGATATAAATTTACTTATTTTTTTGCATGGGTGGGTGGCGGGTGGTTTAAGAAGTAATAAGTAAGATCAATTTTCTAAATTATTTATTCCATATTATGTTGCTCCTAGTTTTATCAGATTCAGTCCAAATAGTCATTTCGGTGAACACAAACGAAAAAAATTGGCTGATATTCTACGTACATCATCCTTTTGAGTTTTCGATTCTGTACACAGGTATACACAATTATGCAGTCAATGTTGTCTTGAATGTCATTCAGAACGACTACATACATTTCCATATACTGCACCTTCAATGGTTTTGAACGTGTTCATAAAGCTCAAAAAGGGAAAAGAAAAACTTTTTTTCCCATCACCGCTTGCGAGACAGGGAGTGTTTTTTGCTTTTGGCGCGGTTATGTTGGCAGTGTCGGCCATTTTGGAATCACACTTCTGTTTCAAGCAAGTGTTAGAGACACTGCGGCGCATGAGCTTAGGTTTTTTTTGTTTGACTGACTGCGTAAGATAAACTTTTTTGCGCCTTAATTAAACGTGTATAACAGATGCGTTTGTTCTCTGCCGACCACTGAAGGGTGAAGCAAAATCAGGAAAGAACCGTTATGGCGACTGTTACTCCAAGCCGTGACACTGTCCGGTCGGTGGCCTCTACACCTCTCTCACCCACAAGGATCTCTCGCTTACAAGAGAAACAAGATTTGCAGCAACTGAACGATAGGCTTGCCGTGTATATCGATCGCGTCCGGGCATTGGAATTGGAAAACGACCGGCTGATGGTCAAAGTGTCTGAAAAGGAAGAGGTGACTACCAGAGAGGTGGGTAAAAACTCCCTTGAAGTGATTGCACCCTTCCATAAAATAGCCTTATATTATCGGATATTAAAGATATTGTTAGCTATCGTTAGCCAAGCAAAGCAACCTATCTTTTGAATGGAACTGATACAAGTAAGTTGCAATACTGTCTGAAATATCCGTTTTGTTTTTTTTAAATAACTGTATTAAAACGTCTAAAATGAATGTCTGTTTCCATGCATATTATTAGCATAGATGTACCTAGATTCATATGTAATGTGTGTTAATGTTAATGATACTCATTCGACTTCATTTTCTGCTTGATTCAAATGCAGCTGTATCAGGGAGTTAAGAAGGCGCTTATGCGCGCCAATCTATGAATATGGCCCCGTATGTACTTCCCTTCATCTCTTACATTTTAACAAAGATCAGCCACACAATTAAAACCACCGTACACCATATGCCTCTAGAACAGCTCTATGGTCTAATATATACCACTTTATCCCTAAACAGTCACAACCAGGGAAAGGAAATGGACAACAGTTAGTGAAGTGAATTGAACAATAGTGTATAATAGTGCCTGTCACATGTTTAATTTCACTCAGTGTCAAACTGCTATTAGGATCCATGTCATAAACAATTAAATTAGTTGTGTTTTTGTATTCTGTCTTTTTCAGCCAGAATTATTCCATCAAGTCTTTTCAGTTTTGAAAATTAAGACACTCCCATCATTGTCCACACCCTAAAGAACAGAGGAGAGGACCAGACAGAAAGGAAACATTAAGCTGTCATCAGAGAGTATAGAAATCCAAGCGAACATCAAATTGCTTTAACGAATAGTAGAACAGAAGTAATGTTGAATACAAAGTACTTTATTTTCCTTATAGTTTTAGTGTATAAACATGACTGTGCTGTCTGGTGCCTTTTCCTGGCACTTCACAAACACATCTTCACTGCTTACATGTATGACCTGTAAAGTCTATATTCAAGCCATAAGCAGTTTCCAAACAATTGTTAAACTCAGTTTTCTCATTATGAGTGCTACATCATAATATAGTCTCGCAGCATGTTTAAAGCTGGTTCATTTAGATTATTTTTGGCGTCAAAGGCAAATATTCCATAATAACCTTTGAGAATATTGTAATTTGAATAGCCAGAAAACATGAGACTTATGCACATCCTTTGGATGGGCTCTGTATTCAGGCAGAGGCTTTACTAAAATCTACCCCATAGCAGTACATGTCGGCCAATCGCAGGTCATTTCAGTGACAGCATGTTCCTATTGGCAGTTCTAAGTAGATGTATGTGCACATCTTGATAGCGGGTAAAAGGCCAACACAGTGACAGACACCACATCAGGAAAAGTTGTTCCTCCTGCATTATTAACAACTGCATTCATGGCAAAGCAATTCATAAAAAGGAAGACTGGCATTTCAGCTCAATGAACACTTCTCCCAGGCTCTGCAACAATTTTAAAGGATGGGACAGAGTTATGGAACAGAAGCAGGGATGAGAGGGTAGTAGTTTTGCTTCTCATGCTTGATTCTCAGAAGTTACAAACCACAGCTTTATACATCTGTTGTTTACAAATACAGATATTTGCAGTGCAAAATCCGGGATGTCCGTCATTATTTCCTTTTACTGTGTTGCGTTGTCTTTGTTGAATTTATTAGAGGGCTACTGTGTCATGTTGCTATGATGTCATGCTACCTTTATTGTTGGCTTGTCTATAGCAGTACGGTACGTATTCCGCCCACCAGATAACAGTATGGATGCCAGTGAAAATGCATGCCAGTAATGACCTTACCATTTCCAAGTTTACTGTATTAAACTGAACTGAACTATACTGCTTGGTGGAAATGTGACAAAACCTCTGTTGAAAAAACATGTTAGTAACTTTTCGTACGTAGGAAAAATTTAAATCTGAGGTTCTTGAATCCTGAACATACGTTTATCAACTGCATAATTTAAAGAGACAGCATGAACTACAAATCCGTCAAAGATCACGGTCCTTCTTTGTTGTGTGGTTGCATGAGAGACTAATATCAATTAATTTGTATTTTTGCACTCCTCTATGTAACATTTACTTGGTTTATGTACTCTTGTTGTAATTTGATAATTTCCCCTGGGGATGAACAAAGTATTTTTTCTAGTGAATTAAAATACAGTTTGAGATTTGACTGTAAAACAATTTACTGTATACAATTTTTACCCTTAATTTTTATAAAAAAATTTGACTTTATATTAGTTGTGATTTTTTTTTTCTCCTCCACTTAGCCATATAAAGAAGTAGTTTCTTTCTTTAGGTGACAGGCCTGAAGGCTCTTTATGAGGCTGAGTTAGCTGATGCTCGACGGGTTTTGGATGAAACCGCTAGAGAGAGAGCGAGACTGCAAATAGACCTGGGCAAGGCTCAGGCAGACCTTGAAGAAGCCATACACAGGTAAGTATTAGGCAGTACATTTAACTAAAATATGTGTCACTGTTTGAGATCAAATGAATGAAAACCATTTGGAAGGACAAGGTCAAGTTTGAAGCCCTAATCGTCTTCTCCTTCTGTCCTGTTGTTCCAGTGCCAAGAAGAAAGAAAATGATGTTGCTGCTGCGGTGTCGAGGGCAATTGCTCTGGAAGGCCAACTGAGTAAGAGTGAAGCAGCTCTATCTACAGCTCTAAGCCAGAATGCTGTTCTGGTTTCTGAGCTGGCTGATGTTAAGAGCCTGCTTGCTAAGGTGAAAACTGCACGCCTTTCTAGTATAAAAAAAGAAATGAGATATACTCTGTGTGTGTGTGTGTGTGTGTGTGTGTGTGTGTGTGTGTGTGTGTGTGTGTGTGCGCCTGCGTTTCTGCTTGTAAGATTTAAGCTTGGTGACCCACCGCACCAAGGTAATCTGAATTGATCTTATAAATGTATAAAGGATAAGCACACAGTTAGTATGTGCTGATAAGTTAACAAACAGAGAAAGGGGTTTGCTTTAAAGCTCAGGCAATTTCATGCTATGTAGGTTTTATTTATAATGAATGTATGTGAAATTTCTGATATCTCCAAATAAAACTGCATGCCCACTGCATCCTGAATGTGTCAGCAAGGTGTCCAAATATGTTAACAGGTGGTTTTAGGTCTCCAAACGCTGAACAAACTTAGTGCATTAATGTAGAGTCTCAACAAATGTTCAACCTACAGTATGATGGGCAAAATGTAATATTTGTAAATATTTTTTTGTGTGGGTGCCAGTGTTCATGGTAGAGATGTTACATGATACCATTTTCATAGTCCTGATACCTAGGTTTTGGGTATGGGCTGATACTGAGTTCTGATCTGATACCAGTACACTCTGATTCTGATATTGGCATTTTTGGTGGTACTGGGAAGTATTCAGATACTGGTATAGGAATCAAATCAACTCTAGTTCATGGTAAAGGTTTGGTCGTTGCGCCATAGCGCAGTCTTTCTTTAGTTATGTATTATTACATGTTCAAAGTATCTTGTTTTGCTGCCCTCCCATATTCAGTGGTCCACATGATGACACAAATTATTACACCAAAATAACGGAGTGTGATTGGGCCACCGAGGAAGCACAGTAACAGATCAATAGTTTTTGAAAAATTCCTTAACTAGTTGCTTAGCTAGTTTGTCCAAATACTTTTGAACTTTTGAAAATGGGGTCTTTGTGTCAAAATGTCAGTAATTCCCACATGGTAAATGCAAAACTCCTGTGATGCATCTTAATTAAACCTGAAAGTCTTCAGTCACATTTTGATCTCTTTTTTTCTCAAATGTATTTGAGTTGTGGTGTACCGAGGGAAAATTACAAAAATACTGTCACTGTCTTAACACTTATGAACCTAACTGTACATATGTTCAAGTGTTCATCTTGCAAGATTTTTTTATGGTTTGCTGATGTGTAGGCCGAGGACAGCCATGCTGTAGCTAAACGACAGTTGGAGGCAGAAACACTGATGCGTGTGGACTTGGAGAATCGCTGTCAGTCACTGAGTGAAGAGCTGGAGTTCAGGAAAAGCATGTTTGAAGAGGTAAGGTGCGTGTGAAGGGCAGAGGCTTCCATAGCAATGCCATGAATGATAATTTTCATTTCTAAATTAGCATTTTTCCTTTCTAGTGAGTCATATAATGAAAAATTCCCTTGGTGTGTTACTTGATTAATTACCCAAAGGAAACAGTTTTCACCCCAAAAATGATCAAAAACCCTGACTTTTTGATGTGATTTCTGTAAATGGTTTTAATATGAGTAAATAAATAAATAAAATCCTGCTCTTTAATAACTTGTTGCAAAATATTTGAATGTATGTCAAAACCTTTTATACATATATATTTTGTCTTTGTCTGCTCATAGTTGTTTAAATATGCACCATAAAACATTGGCGTATTCCCAGGATTTTGATTAGAGCACAAGCACTTTTGCATTCAGAGCAAGATGACCCACCAAAGATTTGGTTGTTGGTCTCTCAATTTTCCTTGTGGTCAGGAGGTGCGTGAGTCTCGGCGTCAACAGGAACAGAGAATTGTGGAGGTGGACTCTGGTGTCAGACAGGACTATGAGTTCAAACTGGCACAGGCATTACAGGTATGTTAACAGATAAAATCGGCAGGGACTGTCATAGATTCGGCAATAGAAAAATACATAATATGATTGCTTCAAAGAATATAAATGTCTGGTAAATTAGATATTTATTTAATTTTGGTTAAGATTTCAATATGCTGTGGTAAATGAAATGGTAAATGAAAAGCTATGAATTTGGCTTTAAATAACAATGCAGAAAGAGATGGGAAATTTATGTTAAATTTTCAGTGAAGGTTACTGTTTCAGTGCACTGCTCTGATTTATGTCGGTAAAAGTTCATTTTTCATGTATAAAATATTCTGCCTCCATTGCTTATCTTTGTTACAAATATTTGGTCATTTTGACTGGACCCACAGTAAATGCAAATTATATGTATGCACTCTTTAAAAGTATGAGGTGTATTCAGTTAAAATTATTTAAAACAAATACTGTATTATTCTGAATGTAAGACGATTCTGGAAATAAGACGACCCCCCTTTCTCACAACAGATTTTTGGAAGTAAGGCTTTTTAATGACAAAATCTTGTTTTAATCACAGAAAACATTTTATTTGAAAATACTGATAAAACATATTGATAAAACAAGACAGCATAGTGCAATGGTACATCCCATATCATAATGGTGAAAAATTGTAATAAAAACAAGGCAGATCATAGTATTTAACATCCTGTCTCACAGAGGCAAAGCAGACACAAACCTGCAGCTTTTCAAATTTTCTATAACTGAACCATGAGTCAGGTGAATTTGATGGATTAAAAATCGAAAACAAGCCTTATTACAATATTACAGAATATTAGTGCAAAGTGTTACATTTTTCTCCCTGTTATGTAAAGACATTAGATAGCAGTATCCCTCCACCTCAGTGGGTTCACTCTCACTTTCCTCCTCATCATCACTGCGTGTTACTGCCTCCCCCTGCCCAGTCTCTGCTTCTTGCAGCTCCTCCCACATAACACACGTTTCTGCTTGTAAGATTTAAGCTTGGTGACCCACCGCACCAAAAACCTTTGCTGTGATGGCAAAGATAAAGAAAATCACAAAACACTCGTGTGTTATTGTGGTCAGTTGCACTCTGCCACTGTTGGGCAGTGGCAACATAAGCATGGGGATAATGTTGCTGTTTTATGAATCCCCTTACATTTCAGTTTGTTTTGATCTTTCCTCATCCGCACAAGCTACTATTTCCAGAGCATTTATGTAGCTCAAATACAGCAAAAATTCCTGCTAAGGTGTGAAATGTGCTTCTAGCAAAGGATCAGTAAGTGACGCCGCTGATATCTGGGGATGAGTATGTATTTTGCCTACAGGTGTCTGAATTGATCTTATAAATGTATAAAGGACAAGCACACAGTTAGTATGTGCTGATAAGTTAACAAACAGCCGGTGGTGTGTGACATCACGTTATTGTGCTACACTGCTACCTGGTATCCTAGCTCTAACGTTATAGTTAATTTAATAGTATGCACTCAATTTTCTAAATTCAACAATAGCATAGCTTAGTGCGATTTATGCAGTAGTCATGTGTAAAGGAGGTAACACCAACAACGTAATGAAATACAAGTGCAATCCATAAATATTAAGCAGTGCAGCATGTTTGATAGCTTTAGCATAGCAGTTAATGTAAGGGTGCCCTTACACTTTGTCATCTGTACTACGCCCAAGCACGCTTGTCCAACAAAGTCCATTTTTTTTTGAATAGTGTGAGTGCTCTTTAATGTGCTCAAGCACGGTACGCTTTCTTGGCCATGGCATGATTGCACACGGTTTTTTGGGCATGGTACAGATGCTCCCGCACAAGCACAGGTTCACTACGTGGAAATGAGGCCTAAGAGGAATGCCTCACTTATGTTCCGCTGCCTCTACAGTGAAGAACGATTGACAATTGTTGCACGCATAGGTCAGTAAATCTGGGAATTTAAGAGAGTAATTTGTTGAAACTCTCTTCAGATTAGTTGAATTTAGATTCTCTGCATAAAGCCATGCGTGTCATATAACAATGTGGTAACTTTTGTTCAAAAGCTTCATTCAAAAGCAAAACACTACACCAACCATCTTTGAAAAGATGAAGAAAAAAAATGTGTCGCACCCATTGACGGGTGGACCAAAATATACAGGAGAGATGCCTGCATTGGGATTTCCATTGTTCTAATGACATAAAGTTGCTGCTATTTTTTAGTTAACCATTTTTTTTTCTTGAAAGAAGATCAAGGACAGGGAGAAATGCACAGATTGTGGCTAAAATAAAAGAACTTGACTTTTTTCATTACTTTTTATGTCATGTCTTTATTTTCAATACCAACTTCTAAAGAGTAATATTGAAGAGTATCAATAGTATTGGTATAGGTATTTTTATCTTTTATTTTTATTTATTTATTTCTGATAGCTGAAAATAACAGGATTTGTACCACCCAGTTAGATAGATCATATTACATATTGATGACTCAATGGACAAATTGCATCTAAGGGACTTAATTCAACATTTCCAATTTATACAAATGGAAAAAATATTTGCACTGTAATTTTCATTTTTTTGAAGACATGAAGCTTGCTGTAGTGCTACATCTGAAAAAGCTGGTTAGTTATCTCTTTCTTCCCAGCAAGCGTGTGGCTAATTGGATCTTCAGTGTGTGTTGTGAAACTAAGTTAGGTTTGTGCACAAAAATTTATAAAAGTCTTTATACAACGTATTGTGCACTGCTATGGTCTTGTTTGATGTGTTTTCAGTTTATTCACCTCTTCATAAATTATGAACACATGTACAGTACGTGTGCCATGTATTGGCATGTCAGGATCGTATAGTGCAGCTCCATAGTGTTAACCACATACCTGAAGCCAAGGTGTTTGACTGTATACGGCTGCAAATCTATAAAAGTGAAAAGCAAAACTGACTTGTTTCTTCTTGGCAGGGGCTACGATGGAAGCTTGTTGGTAGTAGTGTAATTTTTGTCTAAGCTATAGATTTTGGTTGATGTTGCAGTGCATCTGCTTCATCAGTGTGGTTTCTTTTTAAAGTGACATATTTTGGAAACTGGCCCAGCTCTGATTAGGAATACACCAACTAAAGATATTTATAAGGAGGTATGAACAGGATTAAAGCTAGACATTATGTGAGGTCACAGAACTATGTTATAACAATGACATGGTTCCAAAACAAATTAGATGCGTGAAAATGTATAGTTTGAGTGGTAAAGGGACCTCAGTTGATCTTCATAGCGCTAATTAGTTTTGTGTGATCTTACCAGGATTTAAGGAGGCAACACAATGAGCAAGTATCTTTTTATAAGGAAGAACTGGAACATACCTTTCAGGCCAAGGTAAGACACAAACCATTTTTTTGTTTGTTTCTTTTAACGTTGTGATAGTCATACATTGCCTAAGGAGAAAAGTCAACAAATTTATCTTAGACACTGATTGTGGAAAAGCTGAGAACTCCCCTGATTTGGCTGCATTTGGCTGGAATATGTACAAACCCTTCCTCATACACAGTCTCTGTCCTCAGTTGGATAATGCCAAGGTGTCCTCAGAAATGAATGACAAAGCAATAAGCACAGCCAGAGAAGAGCTACAGGAGTCCCATATAAGGATAGAGAGTCTGGGATATCAGCTGAATTCTCTGCAGAAACAGGTACTGCTTTATGATCATCTGCACACAGATCTGGAGCTCCTCACAGCTACTTATATCACTCGTCTTCATGAATTGTTTTTTTTGATAAGGCATTTGATGGCTATGCTGCATGTTTACATGTGTTCACATTTGTAGGTGGCTGCCTCAGAAGATCGTATCAGAGAGCTGGAGGAAATTCTGTCAATTGAGCGAGATAAGCACCGCCGTGACATTGAAGGAAAAGAACAAGAGATGACGGAACTGAGAGAGAGGATGAATGCTCAGCTTAGTGAATACCAGGAGCTGTTAGATGTGAAACTCGCCCTAGATATGGAGATCAATGCATATAGGAAACTTTTGGAGGGAGAAGAACATAGGTACAACACAAACACACAGGTGTAGGTCTTATGGTCTAGCAAGTTAATGTTAATCTAAATGAGCACTGCGGTATTGCTCCGCTCTGTTAAACTTTGTTTGAGACTTTTGATGTAGAAAGAACTAATACATCACATTAGTTTTAATTTAATGAAATAACTTGTGAATAAATTACTATAAATGACCTTACCATTAAGTTAGTCTGCTACCAGCAGGCCTGCATCACATCTACTTCTGCTGTACTATACGACTATACATGACAATATTTGTTTTCTTTTTGTGTCTGAGAGATGACTAAATTTTTTTTTTTTTTTTTTTATTGGTAAGAAATTCCTTTGATTGGTGTGCGTTTTTCAGACTGAAGCTGTCCCCTAGTCCATCACCTCGAGTCACTGTGTCTAGGATAACTGGATCTTCCACCACTCGCTCCTCCAAGAGGAAGAGAGTAGAGGCTAGGGATGTCCCAGACATGGGAAGAGGAGAGGGGCAACTGTTGGTGTCAGAAGAGGCCACAGCAAGTGGTGCTGTCACCATATCACCCACTGACATGGATGGAAATGCTGTCACTCTAAGCAACAATACTGTGCAGGTGTGTAAAACTCTAGTCAGACTAATGTTCCATCAACAAAGCATTATAGCTAAGCATTATATACCTGTGGAGAAAGTAAAAGCCCTTGGTGAAACATGCTGTTTTTACACTGAGAATTTGCCATATCCCTGCATTGAAGGTTCACCAATCGCCCGTCTTCGTAAGTATACACAGAACTGAGCAGTGCGATAATAAGATGCTTCAGTGTGGTTTACAAAGCGAACCGGTGTTGAGGAATCAAAAGAGGCGTGACCGGTGTAACATGTAACACAACAGCAATTGGCCTTTAATATGATGTACTAGTCATGTTGCAGGAAAAAACCTCATCAAAACAAAATACAGCAATGTAGGGATGTTGCATCCCTATAGATGAACTAGGCAGCTGCCTGAGCGACACCATCGCGAGGGCAGTGAAATGCAGCTCAAATGAGAAAAATGGTGGTGGGGCGGGCTTGCTTCTGTTGTAAAGACAATGAAAGAGGAGGAATATGTCAATTACACACCCTGCATCGACATTTGCCTCCTGCCCTCAGCTCTCACCAGTCAACGGCAGTCTGGCCTACAGACATCAGTTTTGATCGTCGACAAAGATGCTCTAAATGTGAGGGTATGGAGAACTGTGCAGTTAAAGAACTTTGGGGAAAAACAAAGGCTATTTTTTGCTGAAAACTTTATTAAATTATGTCTAAGTCTACATTTTCCATCCTGCGCCTTTGAAGACATGGTTACGCACAAGTCAAAATAGGCCGACACACGTCGCTTTTGTGTCCATGAGGATAACTGGGACAGTCTGGACATTAATGCCATGATGAGGCTCTTCTTCAGCACCAACACAGAGAGAAAGTCCACGTTTGGAACTCTGTGATGCAGACGGACGATAAGACGCATTTATTGCTGCTGCTGTGGCACAGCGTACATGCTGTGTCTGAACTGGTCAGTGTAAGTTTTTGATATCAGCTTTTCACTTTTGGGTTGGCAATGAGCAAGTTTCCAACCTGTAATGTTGCACGCTTAATCTTTTTGGTCCCTATGAAGTTTTTGGCATCCTAAATTGCATATTTAGAGACCAAAAAAGTTTAAACTTTCTAGGTTGTTCTTTCTCGGAATTTGTGCTTTAAAACATCATTATGCACGCTCCTTGATTTTGGAAGGAGGTTATTAGAGTTATTATAAATAGACCCTTTTAGTAGCATTATTTATGTAAAGCTTTGCAAAATGCTTGCATATTGCTCACATTAATATCGTTGACACACTGAGCGAGTTTGTGTATGTGTGGCATATTAGTGTTTGTTTGTTGCTGCTGACTTTTGCTTTATTGACAGATCAGCGTTTGTATGCTGTTGCCCGTTTTTGCTCTATGGTGCTGTTGTGTCATTGTTGTTATAATACAGTGCAAACAGAGGGGTGGCCTGATGGCCAGTGAACTGGTTGTGGTGCTTGTATGTCATCATAATGCAGCACCCCTGCTCCAGCAAGCCGGCTTACCTGTTTACACACTTGCCTCTGACGCGCCTCTGATACCATCTCCAGAGGCGCATCAAAACTGGCCCCCCAAGCCGCCTTGGTAACTTTTATACAGACATTAAGGTAGGGAAAAGGCATGCAAAAGATGCCTTGAAAACGCATTGGAAAAGACTCTAGTACATTATTCATTCAGAAATGCGATGTCCTATTTCATCTAACTTGAGGTTTCTCTTATTTTCCAGGTAATATAAAATCCCGAAATTTTGTATTGAGATTAACATTAACATTTTGATAATTTTCGAAAAAAGTGTTAGCTTTGTCTACCTGCAGCTTGATGTAGTTCAACAAGACCAGGAATAGGGGTGGGAATTTTAATAAAGAAAGCAAAACTGATAGTAACTGGGAAAAAAACTGGATTTAAACCTCATGAAGTCTTTGTTAAGTTCACCAAGGTGTGTATGTTTAGATCAGAGATTTAGTGTGAAACAAGCTTTTGTGTACTGTCCTTGGGCTTTTCAGGACCAGCCTTTGGGCAACTGGAGGATGAAAAGACAGGTTGATAGTGAGGATGAGGTCATCTACAAGTTCTCCCCAAAGTTTGTCCTCAAGGCTGGACAGTCGGTCACGGTGAGTAATGTAAATTAACTGCTATAATGATCGCTATTTCCCTCCTCCAGTACAGAGGGACAGTCTTTGGGGGAAAAAAAATCTCTTCTGGTCCTGCCTACCACTCCAAACACTGTTTGCAAAAACCTGTCGCTTCCCAGAAAAGCCAATCAAAGCAGCTGACAGTAGCTATGTTTACATGGACCCAAATACCCATCCTTATTCCGAACCGCGTCCATGTACACACGTATTCCGATCGCAACTTCCTGTTTGAGGTAAAATTACCCTCACTGTGCATGTGTGCCCTATGCCATTGTGACGTGACTGCAGCACAAAACTTGGAGGGATGCTCATGTCTTCCAGCTCTCTCCTCCTGTAACACAGGAGCATTATGCATTGCTGGGTCCGTAGCTTGGTCACAGAGAACAGTAGAAACAAAAGAAGGGCTTTCAGAACCTGGCGCGAGCCCATTCTTTAAGAGTGCGGAGTTTAAATTGCAGGGTAAAGTGCAAAGTGTAGCCACATCGGCGTTTCTTTACAGCACAGGTGGAAGTTCAACTTCTTCTGCAGTTATTTTTGGGAAATTAGACAAATCTGCACATGTCAAAATGCTGCTATTCTGATTAAAGCTTGGTGCATGTATACGCACATCATGATAGGATTATTTGATATCGCGTCCGTATAAACAGTGGATTCGGAAATTCCAATCCCTCAAATTTTTAATCTGATTAAGAAATTTTGCGCATGTAAAATACCTAATGTCAATCATTTCTTGTGTTTATTACCTCAGTAACTTAAGTAAGAGCAGTAGAAGCCTCATGAATATAATATCAGAGATACGACTACTAGCATTGAAATAACTGCTTGTTTGCAGACATACACCACAAAGACACCCAAAGATAATGGCAAAATGCCAAATGTTAATGCCAATGATAGCCACCACTACCACATGGTCTAAGTAAGTTATATTTTCTTCTTTAAATTCTTTTGAATTTTAATTATTACACTCAAAGAGGAGGTTAACCGGGTCAATTAGTCAAATTTTATTTTCACTTTGCTGCCCACATTTAGTAATTGTTCTGATAACTTTGAATTATCATAAAAAAACATTTTGTTCAGCCTGTTCCACAGATGAAAAAGAATAGGGAACTTATTTTGGTAAAAACTTTTTTCCTTAATCGGTTTCTTTGACACTTTGTACGCACAGGTTTGGTCTGCTGATGCTGGCGTGGCCCATAGCCCACCATCTGACTTGCTTTGGAAGAGTCAGGCTTCGTGGGGCACAGGAAATGCGATCATTACTACTTTAATCAACGCTGATGGAGAGGTAAACACATCCATTCATGGCTAATTCTGCCTGTTTTGTTGTCTGAGCTGAGGTGCTTTGGTGTCAGTCAACATATACTTGAGACAGTATATAGATGGCTGCTTGAAAGCATTTTACAGTTTAAAATAGCTGTTCGGTATGGCAGTTTCAGTGTGAAGGACAAAAACAAGCTTTACAAAATAGTTACTGTGCAGGGAAGGTGATTGGCAAGCCACAGTTACAACTCTATAATGTAGTTGATACTGCTGTACTCAGGAAGGCCAGTCTGCATCTATGGATGCTTCTCACTGAGTCACTTCCGTTTGGCTGTAGTTGCACCAATTGTGAGTCGGAACACCCATAAGTCTTTTAATTCCCCATACCATACAGTCACTGAATAAAAATGACTGCAGTAGGGAAGATCCAAGTATTTTTGAACTTTTTTTCTTGTAGGTTATAACCTATTACTACCTCGTGCTGCTGTTTCCTTCCCATTTGCACAATTGTATATTGTATGTTTTTATGGGGTGTAGTGTGTAGTGTTTTCAGGTTTTAATGATTTGCTCTTATGGTTGTATTTTTAATGTATTGGAGAAGCGAAACACAAATTTCCACCTAAGTTGATAATTTGACTGACCGTTTTCCAGGAGGTGGCCAGAAGGACTGCAACCAAGGGTCATGTTGACATGGAGAATGGAGAGGAAGGGGAGGATGTGGTGCAAACGGTGAGAGTTGTGCTTAATTATGTTTCTCCCTACTTTCACCTTGTATTGACCATTGACCATAAAAGGAAATAATGTCATAATAAAATAATATCATAAATATCATATTAGCTATACTTTCAAATCCTAATCCTTTTAAAAGTATCCAATTCTTCATTGCCATTTTCAAAATATTAACAAGCTATGTGTACACCCCTACAATTCATTGACAGTAGAGCAGTACTGCATCATTACTTATTAAGTATTGATCATGTTGCTGTCATGTTAAAATACACATCAACATTGATATCTGTAGGACAGAATTTCCCTTTGTTCCCATGATTAAGGGTGCCTTACTAGCACGATATGCGATATTATTGTACCCCATTCATTTTATTTTGGCATTTCTTTTAATAAAGTGTTTCTTTACAGTGATGACCTCTAAACAGTGTTTCTCTTGTCTTATACTTGCTTACACATCTTTTTAAAAAGACTGATAGCATTTTAAAAACATTTTCCTTTGATTAACATGTGCAGAACATGGGCGGCAAAAGTGTGGAACAAGAACGCTACATCCATGCTATTTTTCCTTTGAGAAAATAAGGACTGAGCTTACATGTAACAATTGTAATTAAAGAAGATTGCTCATGTTACGTCTTAAAGTGTAAAATAACACAAATAATAAATTGGAAAGAGAAGTGCCTACATTTTTTCAAAGGAACTATAAAATGAATTACAAGGCAATAAATATGATAAACATGCTGTCCCCTAAAACATAATGTCTCTAATATTTATTCCTGGGTTGTTATGAACTTGTTTTGTGTAAGAAAAACCAACATATCGACCTTGAGTGGTAAGGAGTGACCATGTTCCCTGCCGCACTAAAAACTCTTCAATGGTGTGCTTGTTGCACAAATGCACATTCACTGTAGATGTAGATTCACTGTTTGCAGTAGATGAGATCTGCACTAGTTGCTTTGCCACCACTGGAGTGGATCTATGTTAGAATGTGTTGGCTCCGCCTCTAGGTAGCTGGTGAGTTTTGTACCAGCCAGAACCCTCTTGTATATAGTTGTAGCTGCAGGCGTGATTTGCTGTGACTTCACATGCTCTCAAACATTCGAGGTAACATTTGCATGAGCCACCACTGCAGTCTTCACTGCCCCAGTCTGACCATTAGGTGACATCACGTGTGATAGTGACGGTAACTTACCTTCTACTGTGGTTGGCTTTTTAATAGTATGATTCTTCATTTTTGTGGTTATCGCGAAAGCCCTAGTCAATGCTATCAGTGACATGTAAATAACAAAAAACTCTCAGTTTATACGACCTACACACACGAGAACCTTTGTGAAGATGGAATTTATAGTACTGCCTTAGATTTAGCTAGTTTGCCACTGAGTGCATCTTAGCAACAAATTTTATGTTTAAGAATTACTGTGTTTTGGCTTTTTCATAGTCAGGTGTGTAACTGTTAAGAGGTTCACTACCTTGCACAAGCGCACCTCTTTAGCAATCAGGTAAAATTGTCCAGATCGAATTGTTTTAGAAAGTTAAAATGTGAATGTTTCTGTTTTTGCTGCAGGGCAAGGTGTCATCCAGAGAGTGTGCCATCATGTGAAGCCTTCCTCCTTTTTGACTGATTTGACTTCGTTATATTTTTTTCTATAGCCACTCACTCACATACATGATCCTGCCCATTGCATCATCATTTGATATTTTTATTGTTCAAGACCACATAAGATTGGAAACATTTCCATGCATATCTGTACCAACATTTGTTGGTAACCCAAAGATTTTGGATCAAATGTTGAGCCCAGCTGAACACTCACACACTCAATCATTCATTCAACTGGTTGTCATTTTCTTCTCTGCTGTTAAGAGTTTGCTTAAATCTGTAATTCAAAATACAACACAAAGTGTAATGATTGGACAGCAATCAAGTAAACCAACGTCAGAGATTTCAGGTTAACGGACCTTTACTATAATGGCCATAAAGATGTCATCAATTCATAATCATAAAACATAACTATTTCAAAGTTTGAAACACTTTTTGTATCAACTCCTGAATCAAGACTTTAGTAATTGAGAGGTCTCTAAGTATTTCCATTCACAACATTTATTTGAATGCTAACCGGTCTAGAATTTGCCCCACTGTACTTTTTACTTTGTATTGTTATTTCTGTCTACTTTATAAACCTCTGCATTGAAATGCAGGAAGAATTACAGATAGAAAATCCTGTTAAACTGATGCATTCTTGAACACTGATTTTCTTAATCAATGTTGGAGCTATCAAACCCAGTAGAGGTTTGCAGCCAATTGGAGTGTAGACAACTACAAATGAGTCTTGGTTAGTATCAGGACGGACACAGCTCTGAAAGCTTCACCTCAATGGTCTTACTGGTTTCTTTAAGATAGCAAAGACGTGATAGTAGATCTGTCTGGTCTCAGGTTCTGTGATAAAGCTCTTTTTCACAGTTAACTGTTGTGTTCTTACAGTTGTGCCAGTTATGGAGAAGAAACATTAAGAGTTTTTTCACTTTCAGTTTTTCAGGGCTTTCAATTCGTTTGTTTTCAGTTTCACTGAGAAAAATGTTATGTCTTTGAGAGTAGTTAATGTTAAGGGACTAGCTCAGTGGCACTGCAGTGATGCTACTGATAGAGCTCAAGAGCTGAATTTGACTTTTTACCACACAGATGCAGAGTGAACAGACAACCTTAAGGTCATTTTTATAAGATAAAAAGTAAATGGGTTATCTTTGCTGCCTGTAGTGGAATTAGGATGTTTTATGTCATGCAAAGCAGCCCATCATAAACCTTTGAATTTTACAAGGATTTAAGGATTTTGTTTTTTATTTTTTTGCAAACAGTCAAAAGCTGATGTTGTGGAAAGTTGAACTACCTTGGAGTTGATGACTTTGGTTCTTGCTTGGTAGTATTACAGCTAAGTGGCCATTTAATGTCACATTCTCTCCAGACTGTACACACACCTACACCTCTGAGTTGTTTGGCCTGTTCACTTCAAACTAAGTCATTCAAGTTTTTCAACCCCAACTCCATTTGCACAAGAGCAAGTGAGTTGAACTGTAAACATATCCTCCTTTTAAGAGGTTATAAAAACGTATAATGCACACTAAAATGTTGGTTTGCAACTAATAGAGGTTTTAAGTAAATCGTAAGAGTGAAGGGCAGCATTAAGTTATTATCAGAGTTTTGTCAATGGCTTATTTGTACCAGTACATTATCATAAGCAGGCCATTACAGTGTTGCGTCCTGCTGACTGAGTGCAGCATTTACTTATGTTTCTATTCTAAGTCCATGCAGCAATACTTTTGAAAAATCATTGACTGTCAAGCTTGTTTAATGTTCATTCTGAACCAAAACAATGAACCGAAGCTGCAGACAAGAGTGGCTAAAGTACTGGCGAATTAGTGAATGGTAAACTTCACAGGATTTATTTAAAAACAATGGCGTGTAGACTTACAAAAAAGAGAAGTTTACTTAATGATCCAGTAGCAATATGAGGCAGTGTAATTATCTACAGAAACCTTGAACCTGGTCTATATTTTCTATCTTAGTGATTTCCTGTGTTTGGGACATTTGTGGGGGATCACCTTGGCAGATGAATCGTGTCCATCAGCATTGTAACACCTTTCCACACTGTGGAGTGAAAGTGTGAGTGTTTGATTTACAATAGAACAACTATGAATCAATCAAAAAATAATTTTGTTTATCTGATTGTCTCACTTGTTGATTTTGATTGGTATGTTGCCAAACAACAGAAGCTCACGGTCAGCCTGTAAAAGAAAAGTCTTGAGACAGGCTTTATTTATGTGGCAAAACATTTTCTCTAGACACAAAGAGTGAAAGCAACACATGATCACCTGTATTTCTCCATTGTTCTCTTTTTGTTTGTATGCTGTGTGATACATGGCTAGTTATTTTTTGAAAAAGTTTGTCTATATAATCACTGTTTACATACCATATGATTCTGTGTTTAGGATTTCCTGAGTAATTAAAGTTGGGTGTTCATGGCCTGAATAGAAGCTGATTGTTGGACTTGGATTTCAGGAATTTGGTAAACAATATTAAACACTACTGCTGAATCATTGAAGACTTGGTGACAAAGATATGAAAATCATCTTCCCAGTTTGTCACTGGCAGAATCATATTGCTAATAACTGACGAATGAGTAACTTTGAATATTTAAATTAGATTAAGTCTGGCAATGTTGGTGGAATGTCTGGACTAATCTGACTTTAATTGCTCTATAGAACAGAAGTATTGTCAGGCTTTTCTTCACTCTGGTGATTCAGTCCCTCCAGTTTTCTCCTTCATTTCACCAAAACCAGCAAATAGAGTACTTAATTCTTTTCTGAAGTTCACGTTGCATGTTTTTCTTTGTAACATTTTGTCATCAGGTGAAAAATGTATTGGTGTGTTCAGTTCTCTAAGTTTGTAAAGTGAGTCTCACAGAAGAGTACAAATGGTGAAATGCGCTAAAATGAAAGTGAAACATGCTGCTAAACTCCCCAAAAAATTAAAGACCAAACAAATGCGGTTCTGGAGGGGCTGTAAATGACCTGGGTCAAATGAGTTCGAAATGGTTGATGTGACTTTGATGTTATCCTTTTGGGAATGTAACACCCAAGTTTTAATTACTGAAATGGAGATCTAGTGTTGACCACGTAGGGAGGAGCATGCCAAATGTTAGTTTTCATTGATGATTTAACTATTGTTTAATCCTTTTTTTTATACACATAATAAATGTTTTAAACATGTACTGTATCATTAGTGATTATTAACACACATCAAGATCAGAGGTAGAGCTGTGCTGATCTGCTGTTATTATATACTGTTAAAATCTATATGAATAAGGTTTAACATGAATAAGTCATCACAAAAAATAGAATTTTAAAATTTTCAGCCAATGGAAAAGATAGGGTGGGACACAGGAAATAACATTAGAAGACAACGGGAAGTAGCGGGAATATGTTTAAGTAGTGTTTGCAGTTGGCAAACATTTCTTTACATTTCTTGTAACAGCAGGGTTTGATCAGTCTGTTGCTGAAGCTGCATCTTGGAATGTTCAGTTTAATGGTGGGGGTGGGAGATGTTGTCCATGATGACCAGCAGTTTGGTCGGCATCCTCTGCTCCACCTCCTCCAAGGTTGCCAACTGAGAGCCAACGACAGACTCTGCTTTCCTGATCAGTTTATTCAGTTTGCTGACATCCTTTGCCTTGATGCCTGTGCCCCAGCCACACCACAACAGACTGATAAAACATCAGGAGCATCCAGTTGCATATATTGACGGACCTGAGCCTCCAGAGGAAGTAGAAGCTCAGGCCTTTCTTGTACACAACCTCTGTGTTGGTGGACCATCCCAGTTTGTTGTCCAGGTGTACTCCCAGGTACCTGTAGGTCTGGACAATTTCCACATGTCCCATTAATGCAGACAGGAGAGGGTGGGAGCTTGTTCCTCCTGAAGTCCACCACCATCTCCTTCGTCTTTTCTTCACGTTCAGCTGCAGGTGGTTCTCACCTCACCAATGCATGGATTGGTCCACCAGGTTCCTGTACTAATCTTCCCGTCCATTCTCCACACACCCGACTATGGCCGTGTCATCTGAGAATTTTGCAGGTGAGACAACTCTGCTGTTTTGAAAGAAGTGTAAGTGGTGAAGAAGAAGGGGGGCAACACAGTTCTCTGGGGGGCCCCCGATGTTGCAGATCAGTTCAGACACAGTGCTGTAATCTTACAAACTGCGGACGGCCCATCGGGTAGTCCGTGATCCATGCAATCAGAGCAGAATCCACCTACATGCCCACCAGCTTCGCCTTCAGCAGCCTGGGCTGGATGGTGTTGAAAGCGCTGGAGAAGTCAAAGAAGGTGATGCGGACAGTGGTGTTGGGTCTGTCCAGTGCAGAATGTGCCTTCTGCAGCAGATAGATGATGCCATCATCTACACCGACATGGGGCTGGTAGGCAAACTGCAGCGGGTCTTGTGATGGGCACACCATTGGTCTGAGATATGTCAGGAGCAGCCTCTCCATGACCTTCATAATGTGGGAGGTCGATACTATGGTCCTGTAGTCGTTCAGTGCAGTCGGATGACTCGTCTTGGGCACTGGGACTCTGGAGGTGCAGGCTCAGGTTGAAGAGGTGCTGGAGCAATTAGCACAGTTGGTTGGAACACGCCCTCAGCAATTGAGGGCTGATGCCGTCCGGTCCAGCAATTTTTCCTTGGTGGAGCCTCTCCAACTCTGTCCTCACCTGTTGGGCTGTGATGTTTAGTCCATCCTGGGGGGTGGAAGTGGGGGCTGGCTGTGATGGGGCAGTGAGGTGGAGGTTTGTGAGGGGCTGTGGTGGTTGGGGGATGGTGACAGGGGTCAGGGATTGAGTGTGAGGGCTGGTGGAGGAGGGGAGTGCTGGAGTCAAACCTGTTGAAAAACCGGTTCAACTCGTTTGCCCTCTGTGCGTTTCCCTCAACTGCTCCCCCTCCACCTTTCCTCTGGATAGCTGTGAACTCTCTCATTCTACTCCAAACATCCTTGGCCTTGTTCTTCCCCAACTTCTCCTCCAGTTTCCTTCTGTAGGTGTCCTTACTCTCTCTGTGTTTGAGTTCCTTTTGTATCTGTTTGAGTTCTGCCCTCCCCTGCTCTGAAAGCCCTCTTGAGAAGAGCCTTCAGGTCACTGGTTACTGGTATTTGTGACAGGCAGCTTCTTGATAGAAAGTCAGGAGAACTTTGTGATAGACAACATTTTCCTGTCAGAAAACTATGTTGTAAAATCTCAATCAGGGAATTTTAGCACATTCTACCAGGGTTATGGGCCGTAGAATGGAATTACAAACGATATTTCCAAATTGTATAGAACATAAACACTTAATAAACATCAATTTCCTAACAGTATATTTTGCTATGCTATGGTTGTCCAGTGTGATTTATTTGAATTACTATCATCTTAAACTCCCTCAACTGAAATTTTTTGCGGAAAATGTGCGTTTCTATTTACAGTTTATTTTTTTCTGTATGCAGTTAAGTGCTTGAAACCAGTAGACACATGGCGAAGGAGTCAAGACGGTGGCAGTAATACGCAAGTTGTCGTAGCAGCTACAGACTTATACCAGAGAAGAAGAATTAACAACGGTCTCGGTTTCCGGGTTACTGGACGTTTTAAACTGTGGGGCTGTTGCGCAGGATGCTGCTAGTTTTGTCTGAAGACCTCAAAGAACACCTGGCCTTCCTGCCTAAGGTGGATCCCGCAGGTAAACCCCTCACAGTAACAGAGGAGCAGGACGTGACCAGATGTTAGCTGCTGGCTTTCTGTCATGTTACGTCGTGACTGTTAGCTGAATGCGCTCAGAACACGGGATATGCTTTACAGTGGAAACAGTGTGCTTTTAAGATTTCTTACATCTCATTATTTACAAGATTATGTGACTTCGCACATGTGTCATTGTAGAAACACGATCCATACACTATCAGCCAAGTGATCGATCAGCTGCACTCATGTCATTCACTCAGGACATTGATGTTTATTCTGCATCTCCGGGTCTGGAACTCATCACACCATGATCATTATCTACGTGTGAGCTGGCAGGAATTAGTTTCATGCAATTCGTGCAACTTTCTTCATCCCAAGAAGGGCCATTCATTTGTCAATACGCAGATAAGTACAAAAGTATTTGGATAGTGTCATAGTTGTTTATTTTACCTCTGTACACCACGACAATTGATTTGAAACAGAGCAATCAAGATGTGATTGAAACGTAGATTTATCTTTCATTTGAGATGTATCACAAGAGTACGACATGAACACTTTTTACGTAGACAACCCCTTTTTACGAGGCCCAAAAGTAATTGGACGAACTAACAAAATTCTAAATATAGAATAGAACAGAATATAAAGACGTTACTTTTTCTGTGGATCAACCTATCTCCAAAACTGAACATGACATTTTGTGTCGAATAAACTAAGCGTCCATGTTGATGTGTTTTTAATCCTCAGTGGTTGGAGAGTATAGTCGAATAGCTTTGGAGTTCTTAAAGAGAGGAACCAGCCCCAAGATCTACGAGGGAGCAGCCAGTAAGACTCCACACCCTCCATAAACCATACCCTCCATGACATTAATCGACACCTGCCAACAGCACTTGTTTCATATGGCAGACAGAAGTAGAACAGCATCACTGAAAGGTTAAAATGTGATCCAGACTTACAAATACTGTTAAGAATTTATCCTGATTTGTCAGTATTCTTAGAATATGTTGCTTCAGAAATATGTTATTACAGAGGGTTCACCTTGATGTTTCTAATAGAGTTTAGGATGGACAGAATTGTAGAAACTGGAATTGTTTGTGAATGCTCTCAGTGGTGTAAGTCATGAATGCAACTGCTTGAGGCTACCTTTAAGCACTGTTCCAGGTATAATCTCTCTCTCTCTATATATATATATATACTAACTTGCTTAAAAATCAATATCACATGGCCATTCATGTGTACTGGGCATGCTTGTGCCTGTGGAAATAGGAAGAAAATTGTTCACTCCCTCCCTGGCAGTAAACATCACACCTGGACTCATCCTAACCTCTTACAGGCTGGTCCTCCATCAAATGTCATACTGGACACTGAAGTTACATAAAAACTCTTACATTTCTTCTCACGCAGTCTTGAATATTAAGATAAAACTTAAAGAACTAATTAATTCATGCATAATTATAAATAACTGATCAATTCATGGGGGCTCAGAAAATGATCTGACACCAGGTCTACACAACACTAGAATAGTGTGTACAATAGTGGTTGCTTCACCTACTAATAAACCATATGACATAGGGAGAAGTTAATCATTAACACTAGTAACGAGAACAGCATATGTAATCAGAAGATTTTTTTCATATCTCACATGCTACATCCTTGTATACCTGGCAGGACTTTAAAGTGAACCTACGTGTGACTTGCAGGAAAACTAAGTGCTCCTGTGGATGTGGTGCAGCGAGGAGTCGAGGGCTTGATGTACCTGATGACAGAGAGCTCCAAATATATGGTGACACACTCATCATCCTTTTGTAAAATGACAAAAACTCTTTTCATTATTTTATCAATCATTACCAATACTCCTGATCTTAACTTGTCAATGGTATAAAGTTCACCTGCTCCAGGATTCAGTTTCTATCCATTCCAATCTCCATAACACCATGGGCTAGACCAAAAAGCTGTCAAAAGATGGCAGGGACAAGATTGTAGACTTGCACAAGTCTAGAATGGGTTACAAAACCATCAGTACAAAGCTTGGTGAGAAGGTGACAACTATTAGTACCATTATTTGAAAGTGGAAGAAAGGCAAAATGACCATCAACTGTCCTCGGTCTGGAGCTCCATGCAAGATCTCGCCTCGTGGAGTGATATTGATAAGGTGAAAGAGCAGCCTAAAACTACACGGCAGTAGCTTGTTAATGGTCTGAAGGCAACTGGGACCTCAGTCACCAAGAAAATAGTCGGTAACACACTGTGCCGTAATAGACTGAAATCTTGCAGTGCCCCTAAGGTCCCTCTGCTCAATAAGGCACATGTACAGGCCCGCATTAAGTCTGCCAGTGAACATATAAATGACTCAGAGAAGGTTTGAGATGAAGGTTTCAGATGAAACCAAAATTGATTTGGTTTGGCATCAACTTGCTGTGTTTGGAGGATGAAAAAATGCGAGTATGACCCAAAGAACACCATTCCCCCACAGTCAAGCATGGAGGTGGAAACATTATGTTTTGGATCTCTTTTGTGCAAAGGCTGCAGGGCGACTTCACCGCATTGAGGGGCCAATGATTGGACCCATGTTTCTAAAATCTTGAATGCAAACCTCCTTTCCGCAGCAAGTCCGCTAATGGTGGCTCATGGGTGGGGCTTCCAGTATGACAATGACCCCAGACATACTGCCAGGGCAACAAAGGAGTGGCTGAACAAGAAGCATATTAAGGTCATGGAGTGACCTAGTCAGTCTCCAGACCTTAACCCAATAGAAAACCTGTGAAGGGAGCTGAAGCTTCAAGTTTCCAAAAAAGCAGCCAAGAAACTTGAAGGATTTAGAGACTTTCTGTAAAGAGGAATGGGCCAAAATCTCTCCTGAGTTGTGTGCAAACCTGGTGACCAACTATAAGAAATGTGTCATCGCTGCTCTTGCCAATGAGGGTTTCTCTACCAAGTACTAACTTATGTTTTGCTTGGGGATCAAATACTTGTTTCACTCAATAAAATGCACAACATTTTATAACTTTTATATTGTGGGTTTTATGTGTATTTCTGACTGATATTCTGTCTATTGCCATAATTGGTAAACAACCATAAAAATATGAGGTCCACTAATTTCTCTGTAAGTAGGCAAACTTACAAATTTAGCAGGGGATAAAATAATTATTTCCCCCACTGTGTATATGGTAAATCATCAATTTAATTTCTGACTTCATATATTGAAGCAGTTCAGTGTTCATTTTCTGTTGATGCTCTTTTTCTGGATATTTTAGTTGCGATTACAAATTACATCATTTCTGTTGTCTTTTTTTCTTCACAAATAAGAAATTGCAACAATCTTCTCTCAACACTGCTTTGCTTGCATCCCGCTACACAGCAGGATTTACTTCATTATCATTCTGTACCAGATACAGGTAAATCTTTGTCTTAATTTGTCCTTTTAATTTCTGGAACACTTAATAAACATGACTTGAGTCTGCAAAGATTAGATTTATGGTGCTTATCTAACCACAGTGTCTTTGATAAAGGAACATGATCTGAAATGTCCATTGTTCTTACTTCACAGTCAATTATCCTGTGCCTCTCTCTACCAGAGGTTAAAAACAGATAATTCTGGAATGTACGCATAGGAAGGAGAATAATGTATATATATAATCCCGATTTGTTGGGTAAAGATCTCTCCATACATTAATTATTCTGATATTGTACATCAAGTAATTTTTTTTAATTTAAAAATTGATGATATTTTGTGAGTACATAATATAGAAGTATTTAATTTAGGGTTCAGAGGAACCTTTTTATTACCTCCAGACAAGAGTGTACCTTGAGTCACAGACGCCATAATGTTGAAAATCTCATCCTGAACATCCTGGAGGGGAATATACATAAAACAGTGTCAGGGAAATCCCTTCTTTTTTCCCTCTAATTAAAATAAAACAACCTCCTTATCTTTAAGTTCTGAGGCATGTTCTTATTTTATATTTTTAGAAATTAATATAACCACTCCTCTTCTGCAGCCAGAAGTATATGTTGAGAATACAAATTTAAAGCCCATTCTTATAAATTTATTGTATTGGAAAAGATGGGTTTCTTGTTAAAACAGAATGTATGATTTTCCTCTCTTTAATTTGGTTAGAATTTCATCCCACTTAATGGGGTTGGGGATTCTACTGAGATTAAAGGAAGTTACTTTAATTTGGTTTTTTGATTTTCTATATTCTCTTGTGACAGAAATTGTAGTAGCTTATATCATCCTCCCAATAGTTAGTTTGCCAAATATTTCATTTGTAACTTTTCTTAAAATTAGCACATACAATAAAAAAACAAACAAACAAACCAAAACCCAAATTAAAAATCCCATTAATAAAATCATAGTAGTGACTCCCACAGTGGTGGACCTGGTAGAGAAGCTCTGGAAAGTGCTTCTCTCTTTCAGGCACAGGGGAGAAAGTCTTCTAAAAAGCTGGCAAAAGCAGTATCGTTGTGTTCTTTGCCCAATCTTAATTTTTCTAGTACATAGTAGATATCCAGGAATTCTGGGCCTTATTAGATTTTCAGGATTTCAGACATCAGGATTGGCTGATCCATTCCTATGAGTCCAATCTACACCAACCAAAATTTTAATAGACCATGGGATCATATATACTGTACTTTCATGGTGACACAATGATGTGTTGCCTGCTCTGCTGCCTTCTTCCACATGTGCTGCTGTTTTTGTGTGCCCATCAGCAATTTAGGGACGCACCCTTGAGGTCTATTGACTAACTTGACTCGTTGTGTTAAGATTTTGTCAAATACCAATTGTCATTTATGCAATATTGTTGCAGTATTGAACTTATATGCTCAAAAATATTGTGTTATTTTATTTTATTTTTCAGTTTCAGCAATTGAGGAGACATATTGGGATATGGCCTAAAAAACGTGATCTTATTTTCAGGACATACTACCCAGCCTTGATGTGCAGTGTTTCATAATCAACAAATATAACTCTACCTCAAGTCTTTGCAATTAATGACTGAATATGTAATGTAAAATGTATTGGAGGGATATTTTGTGCAAGAGTATTTTTGGAATGATTTGGGTCTTGGGGTTTGACCAGGAGCCGTCATTTAACTCACATGTCAAACGGATTTCAAGGGTGGCCTCTGTAACATTGATCAAATCCGGTACATTCTGTATCAACATGATGCAGAAAAATTAGTTTGTAACTTTTTTTTGTTACTTCCAGACTGGATTACTGTAATTCTCTATTTTCAGGCTGCCCTAATAAGATCCTAAAGACTCTTCGACTAATCCAGAATGCAGCAGCGCATGTACTGACAAAAACCAACATCAGAGACCATATTTCCCCTGTACTGGCTTCTGTGCACTGGCTCCCTCTTAAATACAGAATAGTATTTAGTATCCTTGTCCTCACCTACAAAGCTATTCATGGTCAGGCACCATCCTATCTTAAAGAGCTCATAGTACCCTATCACCCAACCAAACCTAACCACAGCTTCTGATTTTCTGAGAGTTAAGACAATGAACAGCCGCATAGAATAGGGAAAATGAAACAGGCTTTATGGTGTACTGGGGCAATCACAAGCAACCTTATTGTCCATCAGAGCACAAAATGGAGATAGTGTTGATTTATCAAACTCTTGTCCAACAAGTAAAACACAAATTTATATCAAAACTATTTCATCTGCTCCCATCATGTCACAAAGCTGTTGAAAACAAAAATATTTAGATGTATAGCACCAGTTTCAGCTTTCTCTGTGTGAATTTACCTTTTTAGCTCATCAACAACTTTACAGTGATGGTCTAGTTTATCATTGTTTGTAAAAAACATGAAAATACTGAAGGCATAAACTGTGATACTCTATGTTTATGTGTGTGTGTGTGTGTGTGTAGATCTCAGAGGTGGATTTCCTGGATTCTGTGTTGGTTTTGGGTTTTGATGAAGAGCTGAACCAGATTCTCTTAAAGGTGACTTTTGGCCTGCTGCATTTGTCTGAGTTGATCTGATCAATGTACTCTCTGGATCTGGCAGTATGTCAAACAGCTGACTGCACTCAGGTTTGTGTTACAGCTCTACCAGCAGCACCAGAGTCAGATCCGTAGCGTCTTGAATCAGCTACCCTCCAACCTTCCTGCTTTTCACAACCTGGAGTGGAGACTGGACGTACAGGTGTGTTCGCTGGATGTTTTGGAAACTGATTATGTATTATTAACTTATTAACAACAGATACTCAGTTCAGTCTGTAAGAATATGCAAGAGAACAGTGATCTACCTCCAGTATGTAGGGTGTATGTATACTGCCTTTTTTTTTCAAAATTAATAGCCTACTTGTCTCCATGTCATTGCACATATCCATTTCATATATCATCATGCTATGACCTGTTAACAATTAACTTGTTTATATGAGGAATGTTGTAATCAAGTGAAACATTTTCCTGACATCAAATTAAGAATAAACATAATTTTAATAAAAACAATGAAGTTTTCAGTTTGACCATTAGATAATTAGGGTTGGTGGTGATTTTTGTAATGTTCTGTCATATGTAATCTGTAGGTGTGCTTGTAACTTTTAATTATTTGCAAAGATAACAGATCACAACACTTTAGCCTACAGGTATGACATGTATGTAGCAGTTTATGCTACAAGCAGAAAAAACACAGATTAATGTAGCCTGGTTTATAATTCTAATTTAGTTTATTACATTTTACATTCATCACTCAAAGTCTGTTTTTCACTCACATTTTCATTCCTTTCTCTCCTGTATTCCTGCCACCCCCCCCCCTTTTTGTGTCAGTTGGCCAGTCGATTGGTCCGTCAGCAAGTCGTTCCCTTGCTGAACATGCATCTAGTCCTGATGAGAGGCAGTGACAGAAGCAGCAGGGTCCTCCTGACTGACCCCAGCACCCTCCTGCATCTAATCTCCACACTAGAAGTAGCTCTGGCCGCCATGAAAACCAGTCATGCTCGCCGCATTTTACGCAACATAAAGTAACTCTTCAGGTCTCACTGTGGAATATGTGTGCCTCCAGCTACCGGCACAATGTAACATTTCTGCCTTTATTCCAGCGGAACAATGAAACTATTCTGCAGTGCTATTGTGATTAGGTCCTGTGAGTTAAGCATCTGTCTGGCAGGCCGTTGTCACTTTCTTACCCTTGAGTTATGATGTATGCCAAATGGTGTTGAATTTATTGAAAGCTTTGGAAAGCTTTGGACAGTGCTGCTGATATTGTACTAAACTGCCTTCTTCCGGTTTGTCAAAGCCAAAAGTACAAATCCAGGAAGTCCCCAATGTCAAGGTGTACAGTGTATCTGTGTAAACATTTGAATGGAAAAGAATGAAAGAATTTCATTGCCACTGCTTCATGACAAACAACTTGAACTTGTCTTGAATGGTAAAGTAATGTTGATTAATGTTTAAATCCAGAGTGCTGTTTTCACTGGAAGTTGTGTAAATGAGTCATAAAGCCCTTAGTTTTAACAGTTTATTCAGTTTTTATTCATTTTGAAAGAACAAAGTCAGCTGAATTTCATAAAGACATACTAGGCTTAGTTACAATTTTGGATTTACAGGCCTCATTTATCAACTTTGAACCACAGGACTGTCCAAAAGTCTTACGCCACCATTAGATTTGTTGTAACAAATATATTTTATTCAATCTCTTTATTGGAATACAACCAGAAAATACAGGAGTATGCAGTATTGGAAAAGGAATTTTTTTTTTTTAGGCAAAATATCTTATACTGTATATGCTAAAGAGGCAAGAATTTAGTGAGCACCTTTTCCACCATGCATGTGTTAAACTCTGTTGGGCAGATGAGATTCCTTGCGTGTTACTCTAGGTTGAAACATATTGAAAGCTTAATGTCTGGGCTACATTAACTCATTGAAAATATGTAAATATATAAGACCAACTTTCAATCACATCATTCCATTCAAAATGCTAAGGATCAGAGAATTTGACAGATATACAACCATAATTTTGCATCAGTATGGTCACTCAAAGGGAAATTAATAAATTTGAATTTTTGAAGAATCAGAAGAGGGCAAGGACAAGAAAGAGTGGAAGGCCAAGGAAAGTTTCAAAACCTATTGAAGTTTCTTAGAGTTTCTTCTTTGACACACTGGAAGAAGTCCAGCAAAGACATGGCTCAGCATCTGGCAGCTTCACCGGGATGCTACGTTTTCCTTGCAGTCTGAAGAAGCTTGATTGGTCATCTTTTTGGAGGGGGAGCAGTCAAGAAACCATTATTTGCAGTGGCAGTATACTAGAAGGTATAGAACAAGGCTGTGCTTGTTTCAATGACGTACAAATGAGAGCAACAAGGTTCAAAATTTAATTTTAGTAGAGTGTAACTGTAGATTGTTGAATTCTGAAAATGAAAAGCAAATTGTATGTTTCTCTAGCCTAACAGTCTATTGACTTAAATTTTTTTTGCATGTTGCATGATTGGCTATGGATCAAAACAACAAACTACTGTTAGTCATTTACTGTTATCAATAAATACTTGTAGGATATATTGGTGAGGGTTTCATTTTGAAAATTGTTTTTTTATGGATACAAATGCTTTTTCATGAAATTGTCTATCTTTTTTCAATATTCAGATGAGAGTAGTTCTATATTCTAAGTTCTTATTCTACTTTTTTTGAGATACTCTTGTCTCGAAAAACGTATAGAATATTGTGGAATAGCTAATTTTTTTTAATTTCAAAAAGTTAAACTTTCATGATTTTTTTATTAATTGCACACAAAACAGAAATATTTAGAATAGTAAATGCTTAAAGCATAAATGTAATAAATCTAGAATATATTTAATCGACGGGGGTAACTTTAACAAAAAAAAAATCAAAGAAAAAAATTAAAATAGAATAAAAGAAAAAAGAGAGCTCAAAAAATGTCATATAGAATACACAGGTTCAATGTTTTTATAGCTTACTGTTTTTGGGAGTATTTAATTGAGGTAAATTTTGTTTTGCTTCATTTTCAAAATGAAAAAAGGAAGGTTTAAGATTGGAGAATTTGCATTTGTGAATGTGTGATTTTGCAAGTAGTTAAGATCAAATTGATGATAATGTATTTTTTTATTTTTTAAGATGGGTAAATGAAACCAAATAGCACATTATCACAAGAGTGGGAAAACTCAGCATCGACTGATGAAATTGCAGATGTCTTGACAAAAAATATGGGTATCGGTACAAGATCTAAATAAATGTTGCAAAAGTTCAGTGGACAATTAACAAAATGAGTCCACATTAATGTATTCTTTTATAGCTTTGTAAAAAAGAATTAGAGGGAAAACCAGTGATAGTTAATTTTAAAGGTGACTCCCTTAACGTTATTGGTAAACATTTAAAATTTAAAAAGTAGGTTCAGGATCTTTTTCCAGTCCAGATTTGAAATGAGGTTCTTCAAGTAGGAAACAACATTTGGGACAGAGATGACATCTCTCTGAAACAGAGCTTGTATATCACAGTTGTTATTTTTCTTTTTAGAAGCAAAACAAACTTGACCAATACCAGTCACTATAGGATCCAGTGGAAACAGAGGCAGTTCGGATACTACAGTGTTTTTAATAAGCATTAGCACACCAGAAGGGATTGCATCAAAAATTCAAGCATATTCTCTTGTTGGTACAGGAATACCAGACTTGCTAAAAATTCTAGGGTAAGACAATAATAGGCCACTGGAACTAAGAAAGTGAGTAACCAGATAAATTCCATTAACCATTTTTTGAAGAACAAAGATTTTTTGTATAGTATGTCTCTATTGTTCCAGATATAATATCTGAGGGAAAGAAATTGTGTAACTCAATGACCAGGAAAACAGTATCTGCTTATGGGAGTTTGATAATTTGAAATAATTTTTCAACTCTGTGATTTCAAAGTAAAATAAATTTGAGGCCTCCAAGTTTAGAAAATAAGTAAATAGAGATCAGTTCCAGATTGAAGGTGGGTTTCTAAAGAATTGTTTGCTCCAATGAATTTGAAATGTATTGAGTTGAAAAATCAATAAAGTTAATTCACTCGTGCTCATTAAGATTGATTTTCTGAAATTCTTAATCCTGTTCCTCAACGCAAAATTGTAAATGATTCTGTCAATGGCAGCGGTGGTGGATTGGTTTACATGTAGGGACAGGGTTGGTTGCATAAGTAAAGCAAGAAAGACCAAATCAGGGACAAGTATTGTGACACAGGACAGACTTGTAGACGTCCACTAGGGGAGGTAGCTGCATACACTTTAACTGAACAATTTGACTCCTAACATATAGTTTTAATATCTGTACAAAAATAAGTCCCAAAGTCTTCAAGGCTTTAAATATGAATGTGTTTAACTGTTTCAAATGCTTTGAAGAAATCTAGAAATAGAATGCTAGCATAAGATAAGATGTAACTTTATTGATCCCCCTTCAGGTTTACAGCAGTACAGAAGTGAAAGTAGCAGTACAAAGGGATAAATAAAAAGTAAAATATTAGAAAATAAAAATATACTAAGTATTATGTACAATCTGGCCACTGTGTATAAAGTGTGCAAAGTGCAATGTTCCGGAGTTTTATAAATAGATAAATGGAGTGTATCATGAAGTTTACATACTGAATGGTGAGGAATTCTATATATATAAACAGTTGGACATGTGCAGTATCAGGGTTTATTATCCTAGAGCGGTGTATGAATTGAGTCCTTAATCTCTGGAGTGGGTGGTGCTGGGAGGTGCTGGGAGCTGTGCTGTTGTGCAGTTTTGATGGCAGATGGAATGAAGGAGCCCCCCAAGCGCTTTGAGGCCTGTGGCTGGATGAGTCTGTAGCTAAAGGTGCTCCTGAGTTTTCACAGCTCGGTGTATAGAGGATGAGAGGGATTAGCCATGATAGCCTTCAGCTTTCCTCTCATCCTCCTCTCAGTCACTACTTCCACACTGTCCAGCTCCATCCCCACCACGGAGCTGGTTTTCTTCACAAGCTTGTTCAGTTTGTTTGCACCACTGCTCCCAATGCCGCCTCCCCAACATGCAGCAGCAAAGAAGATGACACTGGCCACTACAGAGTGGTAGAACATCGGGAGCAGCCTGGTGTCCACATTGAAGGACCTGAGCCTCCTCAGGAAGAACAGTCTGCTCTGTCCTTTCCAGGTAGAGGGTCTCGGTGTCGCTTGACCAGTCCAGTTTGTTATTTAGGTGCACCCCAAGGAACTTGCAGGTGTCCACCATCACCACCCCCTCCCCGTTTATGAAAACAGGTGTTCCTGATTAGGTCTCTGTACTCATCTTCCTTGTCGTCTGTAATGCAGCCAACAATGGAGGAGTCATCAGAGAACTTCTGCAGGTGGCATGTCCCAGAGTTGAAGCAGAAGTCGGAGGTGTGGAGGGTGAACAAGAACGGCGACAGTACTGTTCCCTGGGGTGTTCCAGTGCTGCTTGTCACCACATCTGACAAGCAGCATTGCAACCTGACATACTGCGGCCGGAAGTAGTCTGTTATCCATGCCACCAGGTCCTGGTCCAGTTGAATCACCGAGAGCTTCTCAGCCAGACGGACCGGCTATACAGTGTCAAAGGCACTGGAGGAGTCAAAGAACATGATCCTCACTGTGCTTTGTGGCCAATGCAGGTGCGTATAAGCTCTGTGAAGCAGATGGATGATGGCATCCTCCACGCCGATGCCAGCCTCATAAGCAAAATGCAGCGGGTCCAGGCAGCTGCGAACCAGGGGCCTGAGGTGTTGCAGTAATGTTCCTAACCCCCGCCCAAACCTCCCTAGCATTGTCCTGCTGTAGCTTTCCCTAAATCTTGTTCTTATAAGAGTCTTTAGCCCTCCGCAGTTCCCTCCTCAGCTCTCTCTGGATTACTTTTTTGGGCAATCTCATTGTCCCCAGCCATGAAAGTCTTCTTCTTCCTGTTCAACAAGACTTTAATGTCCCTGTTGATCCATGGTTTGTTGTTGGGGGAGCAGCAAACCTTCCTGGTGGGGAACACTCTCCTCACAACACCTGATGTAGTCAGTGACACATCGAGTAAGGCCCTCAATGTCATCACCAAAGTCCTCCTGAAACATCTTCCAGTCTGTTATCCTTTAGCACTCCATCAGGCTCTCCTCTGCCTCCCCTGACCACTGGTGTACAGTCCTGGTGGAAGAGGGCTGTCTCCTAGCAAGAGGCTTGTATGCAGGAGTCAGCTGTATCAGGCAGTGGTTTGCCTAGAGGGTGGACGGCTGTGGCACTGTATGCCTCCTTAACGTTGGCATACAGTAAGTCTAAGGTCTTGTCACCTCTGGTATTGCAGGTCACATACTGGGTGAAGTTAGTGTCTTTGAGATATCAACATGGTTAAAATCTCAGTTTATTATGAGGAGAGCGTCGGGGTAACGCGTCAGCAGGTCTGCGACGGTCGAGTGAATGACGTGACAAGCGCGCACCGCCACGGCCGATGGTGGAGCGTAAACAGTGACGATGATGGTTGCTGAAAATTCCCGTGGCAGATAGAATGGCCTCAAGCCCACACCTCATCTTCGGGGGTGCATGTTATCACCTTCATGGATACATGTCCCGGGTTACACCATTTGTCGTTAACAAAGACAGCGAGCCCACCACCCAGCTTCTTACTGCTCTGTTTGTCTCTGTCCGCCCGAAGTAGCAAGAAGCCGACTAGCTCCACTGCACAGCCTGATGTCTTCCAGTTCAACCATGTCTCCGTCAGGCATAACACAGCTCTCCCGGTACTCACTTTGTCTGCTAACGAAGGCAGAGAGTTTATCCATTTTGTTTGGAAGTGATCGTACATTCCCCATGATGATCGAGGGAAGAAAGGGTTTGTATCTCCACCTCCTCTCCGCCTTCTTGTTCTTCACCAGAACTCCGGCTCGGGTTCCTCGTCTCTTTCTCCTCAGCTCCTTCGGAACCTCCTTCGGACATGCCGCGGGTCGTTCCCGGTGCTGGAGGAGCTCCTCACGCGAGTAAACAATCGTCCGTTGTTTGGTGATCGCTGTGTCTGTAGTCCTGCACATTGTTACTTCGACTGTTTGTTGAGCGCTAATTAAACTTGAAACTGAAACTAACTGCCTGCGTCGTAGAATACTATCCCAAAGAGTTCCAGGGTAAGAAAATAAACTAAGCAAAAGGGGTAAACAAGAGTAAAAGAGTTGCGAAGCAGGAGCTGCTGTGTCGGGCTGCCACTCGCTGGGCGCCCAGAGAGCTCTTTTTTGATTAATTAATTAATTCATTAAATAGAAGATCTGCATAGTCGACCAGGTCTAATACAAGTATGATATTGATAGATATATGTCTTTGTGCCAGAAAGTCAGTTTGGGTTTCATCAATAATGTGGGCCAACACCGATTTAGATCTTATAGCAAAAAATTTGAGCAAAGTGTTTGTAATCACTACTGAGAAGGCACATTGGTCTCCAATTTACAAATAGAAGAATTGTTTCACAAATAATAAATCGTTTTTTTGCAGACTGTGGTCTCTCAGGGATAAACTAGTCCAGGTTTGACATGTTTAGGTCAAGTGGTTTTAAAGAGACACAGGACATTGTTGCCTGTATGAGAAAATATGAGTGAAATCTGTCTTTATTGGATTTTTCACAGAGAAAAAATGTTTCACATTTCAGAAATTTTGTTTTTGAGTGACTGTGGTCTCTGAGATAAACTAGTCCAGGTTTTAAGAGTCCAAGTCAAGTGGTTTTGAAAATAGAAGTGGTCAAAAGTGGCCCAGATGAGAAAACACATAAAAACATAATTTAATTTAGAAACTACATTGAAAAAGTATAGAGAATTATATATAGAAAAATATAATTTCAAATATACAAAAGATTTTAGAAATCCAAATGTTGGTCTTAAGCTTCCGGAAATTTTAATCTGATGCCTAGCAACGCTGTCACAAAAGTAACCGGTTGAAAGAACGAGGAATCAGTACAACAGCATCATCCGTCACTACCCCCTTGAATCCCCCGCCTATTTTGTTTAAAAAAAAAAAAAAAAGTAAGGCAAGAAAGAAGACAGGAAACGCAGGGAAGGAAAAGGAAATTAAATTACGTCAGATATCACCTGACTGTCTAATTTTTACACAGGAAGTTGCTCTGCTAATTCAACATGGCGGCTGTGTGGAAATAAGGGTTGAGCTGTCTTAAAAAAAAAAAACAAACCCGAAATAAACTGTAGGAGACTTGACGCAGTTCCGACATGGCCCAGGGTGTTCAGTCTGTGCAGGAGTTCATCCAGGACTCCTTCGTCCCGATGGTGGCCGTCCTCTGTAGTGAAGAAGCGGGGAGAGTGACTCGCAAGAACAATCTGAATTTCGCTGAGCTGCTGCGGCCCTTCTGTAGGCTGACGTCCGAAGGTAAAAACAACTATTTGGACCCCATCGTAGTCTTCGACTGTCATCGCCTTTGCTGTCACAGATGAAAGTGAGACAAAAGAACATCTTTACACTGAGATCGATTATTCCTAACATTAGCTCCGCGCTAACAGTCGGTTGGTAGACTGGATTGTGACTAAGCAGCTGTGCGTTGACAGGGAGAGATCTGACATCTCAAAAGGAAACCTGACCCTTAACCTTCTGCAAGGTGTTGTCAAGGATCACTTTCACATATAACCTCTGTTGATGTGCGATTATTAAATCGATCAAGAAATAGTTCACGTAAGCTAATTGGCTAATGGGCTTTAGTTAGTTGCAGAGTTCACTATTGAAGGCTAACGATAACTCGGTAGTGAAGTGAGACGAAACAATGTTATAAAGTACTTTCAGCATCATGGCTTATTGGATATTTAGAGAATCTGAAAGGTAGATCAGGTGGTTACATGGCAATGACAAGACGACTGTCTAATCATGCTTATTGGCTGCTACTGTTCTAAATGTTCAAATTGGTTTTTAGGAATGTTGTAGGAATTCTGTGAGGTCAAGGGGTGCCAAAGGAAATGTCACACATTTGTGTTAAATGAAATTAACGTTTTATACAAAACTTGCAGAAAGAAGACTAACATAAGAATAGAATCACAAACAGGATTTATGGTTAGCCTGTATATACCGCAGACAACAGTTTAAGACACTCTGTACCTTTGTAACCAGGCATTATCAACAGGTATTAGAGAAGTTCACAGCCATTTACTTGGGGCAAAATCCGCTATGCATGTGGATATGATGGTTCTGTTGATTGGAGCTGAACAAGAGGAAAAGAGTAGATCACAAGCTGTCAGTGAAACAAAATTCTCCCATTCTTTGTTTCTCAACTCCTATTAATATGAAGGGGATTGGTGATTGAAGATGATTCCTCAAAAATTATTGACTTGACCCTTCCATCCAACCATCCATCCATTTTCTACCACTTATCCTGTTAGGAGATATTAAATCATCTCCTCTGCCCCCCTGCCTGTGGTCTAGAAACTGAGCAGGGAGGGGATAAAGCCAAAAGAGACTTTTTTTAAAATTTCATTTAATCGACTGTGTACAAAAACGTGGGAAGTAGCCCTTGAAATGCAATGCATTATTATTGTGCCCAAAAGTAAATTACAATTTAGGGGAAATTGGCATGCTCCAAAACTCTAACTAAATGAACTCCTGTATCAAATTTCAGCTGACATCAAATTTGCTCAGACCAGTTACGACATGATCCGGATCAAAAGCTCTAAAAAGCTTGAGCACAACAAATGTTGATGTTTCACTATGACAAAGGAAGTTCTTCAAAGTCTGCTGTACATGGTTTCATTTGGGCCAGATTTGACAGGATGAGGCTCTGGGCCCAATCACAACTACAGTACTTGGGAATATATAGTTATATTAACGCCACCTACTTAAAACAGAAAATTACACTCATTTTACTCTTATGATACTGTTATAATAATTGTAATAGCAGTATACAACTGAGCATCGTCCTCGGCTCCGTCCTCCATAACAATAATAATAAAAATAGTACCACTAATGTTATGAGTAATTATAGAATTAATATATCTACAAATATACAAACCTACATACATAGGCACATACATATATTATAAATATGTATTGTATACCATATGAAATATTAATAATCCACATCACAAAATGTAGCAATGACCAAAAAATGTAAAAATCAATAAATAAAATTATAATAATAATCTCTGCATGCATGTATGTTAGCACACATAACCTAAATCAGTCTAGATGAGTGCTTTAGTTGTGATTGATTGGTTTACTTAGGTTCCACTGAGATCGCTGACATACAGAGACAAACGAACCATCCACACACACATTCACACCTACGGGCAATTTAGAGTGACCAATTAACCTAACCATATTTTTTTAATTCAGTGAGCTAAGCTTTTAATTTAGGAGGGTTATAGGTTGCAGCTACTATTGTGTACTATCAGTACAGAAAAAGAACACACATATACCTAAGATGCATCATGACTGAACAAAGTATTGGTTCTTGACTTCTCCAATAGGTCACATCAGGGACCCTAACAACCAGTTGCAGGTGGTTAAAAACCTGCGCATCTGTGTCAACAATGTTGTGACCAGTACAAATACACCCTCTGCTACCCTCGGCCCTTCCCAGTGTCGACTGCTGAATGAAGTGGTGTCATCCTGTCAACCACAAGAAGGCGCTGTGAACAATGTGGTTACTGCAGGAGAATACAACCTCAATGTCAGTGGTAAGGATTGAAGTTTGTACGATTTGCCTTTATTTTGAAATTCCTACAGCACACATATATCATAGTTTCTACCCAGGAGCGTGTTGTCCACTTCTAGACATTGCCAGTGGCTAGGAGACAATGGCAAGTTTAACATTAATGACTATTAACACAAATTGTTTTTTGTCAATCTATAAATTGTATGTATAAATTTATTATCACTTGTATACATAACTTTCACATAAGTTAAACAATAACATCTGTCACCAGTGTCTGTTTACTTTCCATATATTCCTCGGAGTAACGACCACTGCAGAAACAAACCAAAGTTAGTGCTAGCATTATGGTTACAAAAAAAATAAGGTGCTTCTTCTTGCAGCATGTAGCAGACTAATTGTTTCAACAATAGATATGAAATTATGTAGTAGTTGAAAATCACAGCAGTTGATTGACTGTACTGGCTAACTTACTGTATGAACAAGCTGATGCAGCTATTGTATGGTTACATAGTTCTACATGTTACAAGGAGATATATAGGTTTACTATTATTTTTATTATGATTATTGCTATGATTTTATACAATTATTACATACTATTTCAATGTAGAGCCTGACTGATATATTGGTTTGGCCAACATTGGCCTGTCACGGATATTATCAGTATCAGCTTACATGTTATCAGTATTGGCCAATATGAAAAGGATTTGGTTTCAAAGAACACATTACAGAAACAGATGGGGTGGTTTTATATTAAACTTCAATTGAAGGTTACTGTTTCTGTGCAATGCTGTCATTTAAGTCAGTAAAAGTTCATTGTTAATTTATAAAATATTCTGCTTCCATTGCTTGCATTAGTTACAAATATTTGATTCCCTATGTATGGGTCATTATAGGATATCAGAACTTTTTTACTTAAAAAAAGTGGTAACGGTATCAGTTTCAAAAATTTCATATCGGTTGTGGCTCTAGTACAAAGGATCATAATGGGAAAACAAACATAACTTTTCCTGAATTACTATTTTAAATAGACAAGACTGGCAGAGACAAGTACAGAACAAGTGATCATTGATTCAGGCTGGTAAGAAGTTGATTAATGGTGACCAGTAGGTGAGGGGTTCTATCGCTATATGTTGGATGGAATTTTCCATAGAAATGTGATCCATGAGTACACGTCTCCATTTTACAATGTTTGTGTTGTTTTGCAGTTCATGAGGATCATTTTCTTGGTTATAGGTCAATAAGGAGTAAGTTTTTGCTTAATATGTTTAGGTTTTGTAGTTGATGTGTCGCCTAATAAACAGTGTGATGGGGGGATAAAGGTAGCCCAGGAAAACAGTCAGTGAGTCAGTGACCTTTTTTTCAAATTTGCTGAAATTTTTGGGGAAACTGCTATTGGATGTGCTGTGTAGTATTCATATATGTTTGCCCCGTTGTGTTTGTCACCGACATCAAGTCTTGCTCATAAGCAGCCTGCAGCAAGACATGATGGTTGCTGTTATTATGCCATTTTATTACAGAAGAGACCAGAGAGTGTGAACGATGTGAGAGTGATATCTTACCTTTACCTGTCATGTAAATACTTAATGAATATATAATGAATAATGGCATTTTCTATATCATCCACTATGTTTTGACTTTGTTGCTTTGGCCCCATCCTGTGGATAAATCAAGGAATCCCTGATTGATCTAATTCTATGACTTTGATGAGTTGCCTTAAAGCAACATATAGACCGAACTAATATTCAGTGGCATTATTTAAATTCCCATTAAATGAAAATGTGTAAAATCAAAGCTATTTGTTGGAAGCACTCTAAAAAAGGAAACAAGTCATATCCCTATGGTATATGTCCTCTTTAGCATCCCAGTCAGTATTATCTTTTTAAAATTATTTTAGAAATTATTACAACTTATTAACAGTAACAGACATGTGGAGATAGTCATAACATGTCAAAGGATTTTGTTTGAACAATGAAAATGCAGCGACAATGGCTGACTCGCATTTTGTCTTTGTGTTTCTAGCAACCACACCCTGGTTTGAATCATACAAGGAGAAGTTCCTGCAGTCAATGCCTGCCTCTGACCACGAGTTCCTCAACCACTACCTGGCTTGTATCCTTCTGATTCACGCAAATCTGGCCACTGTTCATGAATAGTCAACACGTTTTCTTCAGCGGTGTGAATTCTGTTAACTTAAAACTCTATTTAAATATTAACTCCAAGCAGTGTAAAATTTAAAAAAGAAAGTATTTGAGAGTATTTGCTGCATGTCTCCAGTGGTTAGTGGTAAGAAAAAAAGGTAACCTCAGACAGTATCAAGACATTACAATATAGCAAAGTATTTAAAAATCCGGTGCTATTTTTACAGTGCTTTTATTTTGTTTAATTCTTTCATTCCGGTGTATTCCATTGCACAACATACAACCTCCGATTAATATCTGCGGGTGGAACTAGAAATATGGATTGCAATCTGGCCTAGTTTGGAAGTATTTTTGGTTAATACAAATTATAGCAGGCAGCAAGCCAAGCTTTGTGGAGCCCTAGAGGAGCATCAGGCATGTTTAGCTCATTCTCCACTAAAGACATCTTCCTGATCTCAAGTCTGCATAAAACTACAACTTTTTGCATAATGTGATGTGTTTTTATTTTATTAATTCTTAGGGCTCAGGTGGTATAAATCTTGTCAAACTGGAAAATGAATGTTAATAGTACCAAAACCCATCAGAACAGCTGTAATAACTATATTTTCATTTGTCCAACAAACCATTCAACTTGACTTATATTCTTCTAAAATTTAACATCAAAATAATAAATAAGATTTCAGTCTAGAACAAGCTTGAACAAAAGATGACAGTCACTACGTTTCATGTGTACATTGGAAATTTGACTGACTTTTCCACAACAATCTGACACTGTTTCACAGTTAGTCTTCTGAGGAAATGAAGAGTTTCTGACCACTGAAACACTAAAAAGCTTTTATTTTGAAGTTCAGTCATTTTAATGGGATAGATTGAGTGGATCAAAATCTTGCAGTGTGTAAGTGTGTGAAAAGTTTGACACTTAATCATGCACCAACTTTTTAATGATGGGAGTTCTCACAGCAGAAAAACAGAACTAACTTGCTCCTGGGGTTCCTGCTAACTAGCCACATACTGCTAACTTTCTCCACCTACGCTTAACAAATGCTGGTTTAATTGGCGTGTCTGAAATTACACTTATTGAGCTTGTTAATTTTTTCTTCCTCTTTCAGCTTTACCTAGCTTTTTCAAGGAGTTGCCACAGCGAATCATCCTCCTCCATCTCTCCCGGTCCTCTGCATCTTACTCTCTCACACCAACTATCTGCATATCCTCTCTCACCACATCCATACATTTCCTCTTTGGTCATCCTCTTTGCCTCCTGCCTGTTAGCTCCATCTTGAGCATCCTTGTACCAATACACCCACTATCCCTCCTCTGCACATGTCTTAACCATCTCAATCTGGCCTCTTTAACTTAGTCTTCAAAATGTCCAACCTGTGCTGTCCTGCTGATAATCTTATTTCTCATCCTGTCCATCCTGGTCAGTCCCAAAGAGAATCTCAACATCTTTAACTCTGCCACCTCCAGCTCTGTGTCTCACCTTTTGGTCAGTGCCACTGTCTCCACACCAACAACATTGCTGGTCTCACTACCCTCTTGTAAACCTTTCCTTTCACTTTTGCGCTCTGAAAATAACTCAACACACAGTTATTATTGTCTAACTAGCTGGCAGCACAAATGAGTACAGCTCACAGCGAACATGTCCAAATTTTGCCCAAAGTGTCAATATTTTATGTGAGCACCATTGTTATCTTGCACTGCTTTAATCCTCTTGGTCATGGAGTTATACAGAGCTGCAGAGGTTGTTACTGGAACCCTGGAACTGGAGCCATTGTGATCTGTGGATCAATAGACCACACCTGCTTCTGGATCACTACACTTCACATATCCCTGGATTTACAGATTCTACATACTCTTGGACTCAGCAACACTCAGATCTTGCTACATGGAGTACATTGACTCCTGGACCAACAGAGTACACCTGCGTCTGGATCACTAGACTTTCCATACATTCGAATTTATAGACTCCACAGATTCTGGGACTCATGGATGTTTTATACATTCTAAGTGAACTGTTATCATTTTTTTGTGTTCTGTACAAGTGACATTTATTGCACGTCTGTCTGTCCTAGGAAGAAGGATCCCTCCTCTGTGGTTCTTCCTGAGGTTTCTTATTTTCCCTGTTTAGGGTTTTTTAAGTTTTTCCTCATCCGGTTCGAGGGTCTAAGGGCAGAGGATGTCACATCTGTACAGTTTGTCAAAGCCCAGTGAGATAATGTGTAAATTATGATTTTGGGCTATACATATAAAATTTGATTTGATTTGATGATTTGACTCTTCTGCCCCTCCATGATAACATCACGGACCTGATGCATATTAGACATCTTGTGCTCCTCCACTTTCCGCTTGAGGATGCCCCACAGGTGCTCAATTGATTTCAGGTCTGGAGACACACTTGGCCACTCCATCACCTTCACCTTCCTCAGGAAGGCAGTTGTCATCTTAGAGGTGTGTTTGGGGTCGTTATCACATTTGAAACCTGCCATGTGGCCCAGTTTCTGAAGGTAGGGGATCATGCTCTGCTTCAGAATGTCACATTACATATTGGAATCAATGTTTCCCTCAATGAACCACTGCAGTCATGCAGCCCCAGACCATGACGCCACCACCACTATGCTTGACTGTAGGCAAGACACAATTATCTTGGTTCTCCTCACCAGGGTGCCGCCACACATGCTGGACACCATCTGAGCCAAACTATTTTATCTATGACTTGTCAGACCACAGGACATGGTAATTCATGCTCTTGAATTGCTTGTCATCAGCAAACTGTTTGCGGGCTTCCTCGTGAGCCAGCTTCAGAAGAGGCTTCATTCTGGGACAACAGCCATGCAGGCCGACTTAATGCTGTGTGCGGCTTATGGTCTGAGTATAACAGGCTGACCTCCTGCTTTTTCAACCTCTGTAGCAATGCTGGCATCACTCATGTGCCTGTTTCTTTTAAAGCCAACTTCTGGATATGATGCAGAGCATGAGGACCGAACTTCTTTGGTCGTCCCTGGCGAGGCCTATTCCGAGTGGAACCCATCTTGGAAAACCACTGTATTACTTTGGCCACCGTGCTGTAGCTCAGTTTCAGGGTCTTACCAATCTTTTTATAACCTAGGCCATCTTTGTGGAGAGTAAGTGGAGTTACTCTCTGTAGTTGCTACAACAATGGCACCAGTAAAATTTTAGTTTATTCCTCAGGCATTTTGTCACTGTCCAAGATCATGTTTAACATTTTTGTCAAAAACTCCACTCCCTTCTCTTCTAGACATTTCCATACCTCTACTGGTATGTCATCAGGACCAGCTGCCTTGCCATTCTTCATCCTCTTCAAAGCATTTCTCACATCATCTTAACTAATCTTTCCAATTTCAAATTTCACACACAATTCCACAGTTTCCATATCCTCAACACTTCTTTCTCTCTCATTTTGTTCTTTCATCAGCTCGTCAAAGTACTCCTTCCATCTTCTCTGCACACTCTCCTCACTTCGAAGTACATTTCCATCCCTGTCCTTAATAACCCTAACCTGCTGCACATCTTTCCCGGGTCGATTCCTCTGTCTCGCCAGTCAACAGGGGTCCTTTTCTCCTTCTTTAGTGTCCAACCTCTCATATATTTCATCATATGCCTCCTATATCATCTTTTCCACCTCCTTCTTTTCCTTACTTTTCATCTCCTTGTATTGCTGTCAACTCTCTTCCATTCTCTCACTATCCCATTTCCTCTTTGCCAACCTCTTCCTTTGAACTTATGTGACTCTCCTGTACTTCCTCATTCCACCAACAAGTGTCCTTATCATCCTTCCTCTGTTCAGATGGCACACCAAAAACCTCCCTACCTGACTCCATGATCACTGTTGCTTTAGTTACTCAACCCCCCACACCTGTCTCAACCTCTCCCTGAAGTCCTCACAGCAGTCTTCCTGTTTCAGCTTCCACCCTCTTATCATCTGCTCTGCCTTTGCTCTCTTTCTCTTCCTCACCACCAGGATCATCCTATACACTACCATCCACAGCTGTCTGGCTACACTCTCTCCTGCCACTACCTTGCAGTCTCTCGTGTCTTTCAGATTGCAATGTCCACCTGTGTGCTTCTGCCTCCGCTCTTATGTCACCTTGTGTTCTCTCTTTTGGAAGGAGGTATTCACCACAGCCATTTCCATTATTTTGGAAAAGTCCACTGCCATTTGTCCTTCAAGGTTACTTTCCTTGACACCAAACCTGGCCATCACCTCCTCATCACCTATGTTCCCTTCACTAACATGCCCATTGAAGTCCGCTCCAATCACCTCTCCTCCTCACTGGGAATACTCTCTACCACTTCATCCAACTCACTCCAGAATTTACCTTTCTCTTCCCTCTTGAACTAACTTGTGGGGCATAACCACTGACAACATTCATCATTACACCTTCAATTTCCAGCTTCACACTCTTGAACCTGTCTGACACTGTCTCACACATTCTTTGCTTACTCCTCCTTCTGGATTACACCCACTCCATTTCTCTTCCTATCCACACCATGATAGTACAGTTTGAACCCTGTTATAATACTTCTAGCCTTGTTGCCCTTACATCTGGTCTCTTTCAAATGCAAAACATCTACCTTTCTTCTCTGCATTATGTCAGCCAGCTCTCTACCTTTGTCTGTAAGCGTACCAACATTTAGATTGCCTACTCTCAATCCTACACTCTTGATTTTCCTCTTCTCTCTCTGTTAACGCGTATCCCTCCACTTGTTTTTTCAATAGCCCAATTTCTGCCAGTACTCTGTGAACAGCATCTGTGGTTTTCATTGTTAACCTTTGCTTTACCTCTGGTATGAAATTAGTTTTTGTGATTCAAATGTTTGATTTGGTTCTGTTTTTATGCCGGATCCCCTTCCTGACTCAACCCTTACCATTTGTCCAGGCTTGGGAATGTACTGGAAATACACTGGTTTGTGACCCTTAGTGGCTGGTTTTTAGATTTGTGGAAAATGGAAAATGGAAAACTGCCCAACCTTAATATTACTACTACTACTACTTCTAATAATAATAATAATAATACTCATAATACTGCTAAGAATAATGTGGATGTCATTTCTGTTCCCATTCAACATCTGCTCTTCACTGATGGATCCACATGGTTTCTGGTTATGTCCTTGACTTGCCTAATTCTGACAGGCCTGCTGGTTGTGTCTTCTACTGAGGTGGTCCCTGTGGAGCAGTTCCTTAAGCTTTCTCAGGAGCAACACAGGATTCAGCACAGTGGAGAGCACAGTATCCCCAAGTGGTTTATCCCCAACACGCTCAAGTACTACGTCCTACTGCATGACATGAGTGAGGGGAATGAACAGAGGTATTGAAAGAAGCTTCAGCATGCATAGATTTCTGATGATCTACCCTTTTTCGCTGTAGTGCTGCACAAGTGTCCAACATATTGTCTTGGGTTTTGAAATATTTCCATTGGTATTGGTGTTGCAAGTGGATGAAGACAGTTTAAAATTTTTTTTAAATCTATAACTTCTAGCCTTGTTTTTAGGGCTGCTTCTGGATTTTAAAGGAAACAGTGCATGATTACAGAAAAGCACGTAATGTTAAAGAAGGTGTCTGTAAACCCCCCCCCAAACCCCCCCAAAACAAAAAAGGCGGATACACATATTAAGTCTTGTCATGTGTCAGCAATAGTTTTTTTCAGAACACATGCTGTATATTATTACCACTTTAAGATTCTTAAAAGGTCCCAGGTATAATGTAGGTATAGTATATTGGTCCCGAAGTCATTGAAGTCTAGCTAGGCTGGGCTATCCAGCCTAAGATCCAAGTCATAGGATCTCCTGTCCTAATATGAGCAGTAGGCGTCAGGCAAGACCACAACAGCAGCTCGCTCCGTGATGAAGTCAATTGGTCCAGGAATTGTTATAGTCCATGTATCAAGGATTGAGTGTTGCTGATATAGTCAGTGAGTCCAAGAGTATGTGGAATCTATAAAGCCAGGGATATGTTAAGTGTAGTGACCCTGAAGCCTGTGTAGTCTATTGGTCCAGAAGTCATTGAAATCTGTTGATCCTGATTTGCAAGGAGGACATCAGCAGCTCCCACTGCGACCCTAGAAAGACCTCCAGGATGATAAAGCACAAAGACTCCGGGGAAGAAGTAAAGGTAGTATAAGGATATGGACATTTAGAGAAGCAAAGATGGAGTCTGAGTCAGAGGGGGCAGAGGAGAGAACCCAGTGCTTCATGGAGTGTTCCCCCAGCAACCTATGCCTATAGCAGCATAACTAAGGGCTAGATATGCCAGCCCTAACCATAATCTTTATCAAAAAGATGGTAAAAGATGGTTCCACAGAAGAGGAGCTTGATAGCTGAAAGCTCTGCCTCCCATTCTACTTTTGGAGATTCTTGGGATCACCAATAACCCTGCATCCTGGGAGTGTAAGGTTCTGGATGGGCGATAGGGTACTATGAGCTCTGTAAGATAAGATGGTGACTGAACATGAATAGCTTTGTACGTGAGGACAAGGATTTTAAATTCTATTCTGGATTTAACTGGGAGCCAGTGCAGGGAAGCCGGTACAGGGGAAATATGATCTCTGATATTAGTTCTAGTCAGTATGCTCGCTGCTGCATTTTTGATTAACTGAAGAGTCTTTAAAATCTTATTAAGGCAACCTGAAAATAAAAAATTACAGTAATCCAGCCTGGAAGTAACAAATGCATGAGCTAATTTTTTTGCATCTTGTTGAGACAGGATGTGCCGGATTTTAGCAATGTTACGGAGGAGAAAGAAGGCCGTCCTTGAAATCTGTTTTACATGTGAGTTAAAAGACAGGTCCTGGTCAAAGATAACACCCAGGTTTCTGACAGTGGTGCTGGAGGCCAAGGTAATGCCATCCAGATTAACTATGTTGTTGGATAATGAGTTTCTCATGTGTTTAGGGCCAAGCTCAGTTTTGTCAGAGTTTAACATTAAAAAGTTATGAGGCATCCAGTTTTTAATGTCCTTAAGACATCTCTGTAGATTAGCTAACTGATGGGTTTCATCTGGCTTCATTGATAAGTATAGTTGTGTGTTCATAGCAATGAAAATGTATGGAGTGCTTTCTAATAATATTACCTAAAAGAACAATGTATAGAGTGAATAGTAATGGTCCAAGCACAGAACCTTGTGGGACTCTGTGACTAACCTTGTCATATCTTGATGATTCGTCATCAACATTAACATTAACATTAAATTATATCTATCAGATAGGTAGGACATAAACCATCTTAAAGCAGATCCTTTAATGCCAATTTGGTTTTCCATCCTCTGTAGTAAGATGTGATGATCGATAGTGTCAAAAGCTGCGCTAACATCGGATAAGACTAGCATAGAGATAATTTCCTCATCAGATGCAGTGAAGAGGTCATTTGTAACTTTTACCAATGCCATTTCTGTGCTGTGATGATTTCTGAAAACCTGACTGAAAGTTTTCAAATACACTATTATACTGAAGAAAGCCACATAGTTGTTTAGCTACTGCTTTCTCTAGAATCTTTGAAAGAAAGGGGAGGTTGGATATTGGTCAATAGTTGGCTAGAACTTCTGGGTCCAGGGTAGATAAAAAAGGGTAGGTTTTTTTAGGAGCGGTTTAATTACAGCTACTTTAAAAAACTGGGGCACATAACTTGTTATAAGGGATAGATTGATAATATTTAGTAGTGGATTGCTAACTAAGGGTAAAACCTCTTTGAGCAGCCTAGTAGGTATGGGTTCTAGTATACAGGTTGATGATCTAGATGAAGGTAATGTTGTTGTTAGTTCATGAAGGTCAATTGGATGGAAGCTTTCCAAACACACACCAGGACTAGTAACGGCCTCTATAATTCCTGTTGCTGAACTGGAATCTGTGAAGTGTAGGATATTTTCTCTGATAAGTGTGATTTTATTATTGAACACGTTCACAAAATCATTACAGGTGAGGGCTCTAGGAATGCATGGTTCAATAGAATGATGGCTCTCAGCCAGCCTGGCTACAGTGCTGAAAAGGATCCTGGGCTATTCTTGTTTTCTTCTATTAATGATGAGTAGTAGTCTTTTCTTGCTCGCCGAAGGGCCTTCCTGTATACTTTAAGGCTATCCTGCTAGGCCAGGCATGACTGTTCCAGGTTAGTGGAATGCCATTTCTTTTCAAGTTTATGAGTTTTCTGTTTGAACTTGCAAATACTAAGATTATACCATGGAGCTAGTCTCTTGAGTGGTTTTGTTTTCTTTTTAACTTGGGCAATAGAATCGAGTGAAGCATGTAGCGAGCCGGCAGTGAAATCAGCAAGGTGATCAAGCTGGGAGGGGATAAATTAAGATATGACTCCTCTGTTATTTTGGGATATGCCACTGAAATTATTGCAGAGGCAATAATTTCTTTAAAATTTTCAACAGTGTCCTCAGATATGCATCTGCTATAATAACTAGTGACTCTTGGTTTATAGTTGATGAGCAGAAATTCAAATGTTAGAAGATAATGATCTGATAAAAGCAGATTTTGCGCAGAGACATTTAAATGCTCAATTTCAATGCCATATGTCAGAACAAGATCAAGGGTGTAATTAAAAGTGTGTGTTGATTCTTGTACAACCTGACAGAAGCCAAATGAATCTAATAGTGAGAGAAATGATCTAACAGTGACAGAAATGCAGTACCAAGGCTGTCGTTTTCAACGTCTACATGGATATTAAAGTCACCTACAATAATAACTTTATCTGTTTTAAGGACCAGGGCTGAGAGAAACTTTGAAAAATTCAGATAAAAATTCAGTGTAGGGTCCAGATGCTCGATACACTATAACAAACATAGTTGGTTGCAAAGTTTTCATGGTTGGATCGGAAATGCTGAAAAATGAGATTTTCAAATGAACTAGAATTTTATTTGGGCTTAGGGTTTATTAATAGGGCAGAATTGAAAATGGCTGCAACTCCACCACCTCCGCCAGTGTCTCTGGGAATGTGTGTGTTAATGTGACTGGGAGGAGTGCATTCATTAAGTCTTACATATTCATCTTGGCACAGCCAAGTTTCAGTATGGCAGAATAAATCAATATTATTATCTGATATAAGCTCATTTATTAATACACTTTTAAATGATAGGGATCTGATATTCAAGAGTCCACATTTAAGTCTCTATACATTGTAAACTTCCTCATTAGTGGTGTTGATTTTTGTTAAGTTTCTATGAGAACCTTTTTTATTGGATTTAAAGAATTTATGTGGATGGGGGAACTGCTCTCTCACCTTGCTGGTTGTGAATAGGTGTTGTGGAGTCAAGAAGCATGACTGGTGTGACGTGTAACATGAAATCGGCTAGCTAATTGGCTTAACCAACTACACAAATGTCAGTTTACCTCTACTGTGGCTTTAGCCACATTTATAAGTCCTTTTTCATGTGGCTGTCATGCGCCTTTTTCCCTCCTCACTGTCTGTGTAAAAGTCACAGAGATGAAGTGGGAATCAGTTCCGAAGTGCCTCACGAGGTAGTATCAAAGTTGCATTAGAGCCCAACCAGTGTTTGGGTAAATTGGTATGACGGCTGTAAGGCTGCTGTCATGTTACATGCAATGCCAGTTCACAAGGAAGAGAACTGGCAAGCCTTCAATGCAGGGTTAGAGGAGTAACAAAACTGATCCCCCCCATTCCGCCTTCTATACAGACTGCAAAGTGGAGAAAAGGTACATGTGAGCTGCCTTGAAAAGGCATTGTAAACAGGGCTAGTGTTTATTATGAGAAGAGCATTGGGATGCCACATACATGTCCTTTTTCATGATTTTTGGGATTTTTCGGAACAGTTTTATAATTTTGAAAACTTTACAAGATAATAAGTGCTGCCGAAGTTAAAATTTGTTTAAAACATTGTTTTCAATGAGCACAATGAAAATTTAGTTTTTCTGTACTTCTATACAGTAAGAAAACACCCTTCTAATCCCCGTACATACATCAATATGGAATTTATACATTTACCTGTAGGAACTAAAATGAAAACACAGTTTTGACAGGAGAGCTTATTCAAAAATGTTAAAAATTGTAGAGTTAATATTGTCAATGGCTGTAAAAACAATTACCCAGAACTAGTGTAGATACATTTTTAAAATAAACTCACGTTGTATTGGTTGAGATTTCATAAAAACTTGTTTTGTTTTGACTACTTTTCCTACTTTTTCTACAGAGCTGATATGGTTTATGAAGATATGAAACAGCGGTATGGGTCACAGGGCTGTTATCTGTTGAAAATTAATACACGTTCCATCTCAGCTGAAGACGGTGAACAGATTCCAGACCCCTGGTGTCAGTATCTGCACAGGAATAGTCTGCCTAATCAGGTGAGCACTGATTAGTGCATGCAGTGTCTGACGATGGTCCAGTGTCAACATCTACTGCAAAAGTCGACGTCAACCTTAGGGGAAATCCATAATCCTCTGAATGAGGAGCCTAAGAAAGAAGCAGGAAGACAAAATTAAATTTTGTTACTGAGACACTCGTTAGCCATTCCGGTCTAAGTGACTTTAATATCTTTTCTCTAGATTTAGGCACGTAGCAAACATTCTATGTCATGAATTGTTTTGTTGTTAAACACATTTCCACATTCGTACAAATTAAACTTAGTTTTTCGATACAGTTGTGATTAAACAGTGATCAACACAGACTTTTGCTTTCATTTTTATTAAAACAGTATTAAGTTTCACTTTATCAGTGTAATAATGGCAGGATCACCAGAGCACAGCATGAATAAGTCAAGTGACTTGTTCAACATGGTTACTCAGAGGTTACACTGTTACTTCTCTGCTGGCTTAAACTCCTCGCTGGAGTAGGGCTTTGGATATTTTACCTGCGCTTGTGCTGTCCAAACATGAATCTTTGGTAACTTCTGTGGTTTTTTACCTCAGTTAAGGCACTGGCTGAGATCTGACATTGGTCCCCTACTGCTCATAAGGGATAAATAAATACAGAGAAAATGTTTCATTACATTTTAATTTCTATTTTTGTATGTGACAAATAAAACTTCTTTGCTATTTTTCTTCTGTTAAAAATGTGGTTGCTGTTAACATGGTGACTGTTGTTGCAGGATATGTTTGAGAATCCAGCTCCAATAGTGAGCATTGCTGCTGCTGAGAACAATATCTGTGCAGCTGAAGTGGACTGCCATCACTCAACAGAGAAAGGTCAGTAAATTTTCAGCACTTTCTATTCTTTAAAAGTCACATATCTTAAATACTTACTCTTATCACTGTTCAATTTATTAAATTAAATTGATTTGATTTTCTGTCTTTTCCCAAGCGCCTCTTGCTTCTCCACCCACATACAGTCAGATTTTGCTGCTAAATAGAAATAGACACCCACATTTTTTGAGCAAACATTGTTATTGGTTAAGCACAGACAAACTCACAACGTGGCCTGGGATCAGATATTGACTGGAGTCTACAGTAAAAACGTAGCAACTGGATCTGTGAGATTTACACATGAAAAGATGGACACAAGTCCAGTCAGTGCAAAGCTCCAGAATTAAAATTCATCTCTGTGCAACATTTTCTCCTTTGGAAGGCTATGCAGAGATCTGGATAAAACACTGAAGCCTCTGGGTAGACTCTGTAGACGTGTCAAGTAGCAATAAGGGGGCAAAATTTGGGAATTTTTTTTTTTTCAGCTTGATGACTTTTGGTGACCAAGTTTCCAAGTAGAAACCAGCTAGTTCTTACTAGCTTGTAAAGAGGAACTAGAAACTTCAAAGGAAGAAGAGGCAAACAAACAAATGCCTCTCATGCTCTGTGCAGTGTACTGCTGAACAACCTTGGATCCTTCAGTCATAGTATGGTAGTTACATTGACACTGCTGTAGACTAAGTTCTCCCCCTTAGGGCTATTATGGTTAAAATTGGTGTGAATGACAAAATTAAATTTTTGTCCATTTAGGCTTTGTACACACTAATTTGGATATTTTTCTAAGGTGATGTTTTCCCCCAACATTCATTAAAAAAAAATTGTGTCCACATGCATGCATGAAAATGCAAAAACAATTAGGCATGCCAGGTGAGTAGATGCCGATATAGTCCATATCACTCAATTGTCAAGTATCAGAAAAGTGTTTTTTGAGCATGTGCAGTAGGGATGGGTATTTTCAGTAATTTCAGAATTCGAGCACTCGCAATTCCTTATGAATGAGCACTTGTGCATGTTGCAGAAACCAATGTTCTGCATATGTTTACTAAATAGCCTGCTGAGTCTGCTATACAGCGGCTGTGTGGCTGTCGGAGAACATTAGAATATAAGACTTTCCCATTCCTTAAATAAAGATCCAACAATGGAAACCATATGCAGTTTCAAAATTTACACAGGCACACAGCTCAGCAAACACGTCCTACTCGTCGACAGGTTGTAAGGTCTGTAGTAACAGTGACCTTGTCAACATGTTACTAATCGCCACCTTTTGTGGCTTTTACTCTGGCCAACCATCAGCCTTAACTTCCACGTAACTTAATGGGAGCATTTCTCCCTTCACTATTTTCATTATTAGCACTAGCAGCCTAATCACTGCTCTGTTCTCATCACAGCAGCGTGTGCTAAGAGAGCCAGCAGATATTGCAAGACTGTCTGTTGTCCGTCTCCGCTGGTTACTCTGTGTGCTTTAAGTCCATATGGTTAAACACCAAACTAGTATTTCTATAAGTTTAATACCACATATTTCGTTTTGGTCAAAGTTAAAGGCCTCACTTTTCCTGGTCACTGCTGACATGGTGCATTTAACACCAACTAACTTAAACTGTTGTAGACAAAAACAACACTGAGAAGGGATGCAAATAGTAAAACTCAAATAATAACATCACCAACGAGTAATGTTATTATGGTAGCTGAATATAAACCAGCTGGTATGCACATATTGATATTTTGTTGTTTCTTGCACATGCTCCATGTTCAATACAGAAACAACACTAGGGATGCTCAAATTACGGTATGGCATTATCGTTTCCTCAAGCAACCTTGTTTGACATGCACACATGCATACACAAAAACCAGAGTTACAAAAAATGCACTTAGCAGATGTTTTAATGATCTAAAACCTTGTTTACGTATGGATGAGAGGCCCAAATATACAGGAAAAAGGATTGGTTTGCAAAATATCCCTGTTAATGTCTGCAAGATATCAGCTCGAGTCTCAATCAGGTGAGCAAACAAGCACAGGTGAAGCATTTGACTGTATTTGACTGTTTGAGTGTAGCACAACCTTTTTGCGTATTTTTGCTAACGCTTGCGTTTTGCCTACTGTATCTTGCCAAAATGGCTGCTATTAAGGAGGCAGTGGAAAGAGGGCAAAAATTTTCAGAAATAGTATGAGGAATATGATAAAGTCTGATGTGTTCCTTAACCTCCAAAGTCCACAGATCTCAGTTTGATTGAGCATTTGTGGGATGTGCTGGTTCTGCTGCTATCATCTTGCTGCCATATATCAAAACACCTCCCAGCATCTTGTGCAGTTCACAACTTGACATGTTAGGATGTTTTGGCAGCTCAAAGGGACATGCATAATATTAAGGAGGTGATTTTAATGGTGCCTATGTATGTATATATGCATATGTCTGTACAGTATATAGTGTACTGCATGAACGTGAATCAAACTGTGTTGTTCAACACAGTTGAAAATAGTTTGGTTTCTTAACTCTTTCAAAACTTAATCCCTTTTTCTTGTGCCACGGCCTAGATCACCTGCTTGGTAGAGGGAACAAAAACAAAAGTATCACGTATTCTGACTTTTAAAAATTACAGCTCTTACAAAATTAGTCTGTACCAAAGGGGGTTGTGTAAGTCTTAGTATTGACACTGTTTTTTTTTTTTTTTTTACCAGATGGCGTACCGAACAGACAGGAAAACCATCCTTTCCACCTGGACACTGTGAGTAGCTCGGGGGGGCTCCACACCCTTTGTGCTATCAACACTGACCTGGAAAAATGTTCAAGAGTTCCAGAGGGTGTTGTCGGGGGAGCAGGTATCCACGGGGCGTGTCTGACCCTGAGTGACCATGACCACATCAGACAATTTGTTCAAGAGTTCACTTTCAGAGGCCTGCTGCCCCATATTGAGAAGAACATCAGACAGCTCAATGACCAGGTACACCTCAACATATTCAAATTTGTTTCTGATTGTGATTCATTTGCAGTGTGACAGAATCCTTGTAGCAGCTGAAAATTAAAGTTGCTTAATTTATTTTTTTTCCAAGAAATATTTTAAAATACTACCAAAATTAAGCAGCTATAATTAACTTGTAAAATAATAATTAACTGAATATTGGATCAAACTGAGATCTTTCAACTCTTGTTTCTCGTCATTTTAGGGGATGTAATTCAGTCTCACACAGATTCTATTGGCTACTGGACACCACTATACTATATAGTAACCCTGCATTACACTGTTTTTTCTCTTTCCTCGTGTAGCCTTGCTTGCCTGGTGGTGAAATAGGGCAATTTTGATGTGTGCATTCATGCTACTGCTATTTACCAGCCATTGATGATGATTTTAAAGCGGCTATATGCAAGATTTACAACCTTAATATAGCACCAAACAGCAATTTACTATATAAAGATGCAGAGGAGTAATGGTGTCCCGAGCACAGGCTACAGCCACACTCCCCCTGTATTTGTTGGTATCTGAACTTTTCCGTTATTTGTTTTGGTAGCCGGCCTGGCCGCGCGTGCACTGAGGGCTCGTGAACCCCTCCCCTGAAACTGTTGGCCTCTCCCCCGCGTTTAAACCCAGGAGCTTGAGGCGTAACCAATGGATTGCAAACCTCCTAACGAATGAAATGCGTTATTTTTGCTAAAAAGACTTAAGACAAAAAGACGCAGAGGACCAGAGTCAACATTGGTATAGTCTTTCCACGATCGAGGATCCTATGAGATGCTAAGGGACTCCAGTCTGACTCAGTGGGCTCCTCTTCTACTCCATGTAAGTCGCATGCATGTTTTCAGTAGTGACCTGTTTTAAACCGAAATATGCCTGCCTGCCGAGACTTGCGTTCCTCCCTAGGAGTTATTATATTATTTCAGCGTAAAGGGCGAAGCCCCAAGCTGTGTTTATTGAACAACTGAAGGCTAATGCCTCCCGGTAGGAGGCCTTATACAACCGAACGTGCACAGGGCCCAGTCGAGCTGCCGCTGTGGGGAAGACGGCCTCGGTCATGGCGCCTGGGCTTCGTCCTTCGTGCTGAAAACAATCAAATCCAAGGTGGGATGCAATTCTGGCAGGGATTCATGCTGAATTAACTTAGGCTTGTTACCAAACTACCGCAGTTCTTACTGGTATAATGAAACTATTTTGAAAATGTTGTAATAGCTAGTTGTTTTACTGTAGTATGTAATTAATGGATCTTTGCTAGATTTAGCTATGCTAGCGGGAGCTAATGGTTGTGGCTGGAATAGTTTATTGTTGGCTCTGGTTTAACGTTACACAACGTTTTTGGTTGAAAACTGGCATGCATTACTTTACATTACTGATTTTGCAAACCTCATTGTATCCTATTACATTATCTCATTCTTTTCCAACTTTATTCAAAATGCTAAACTCGAGAGCAGCCGGGCAGTTACACTCAAAGAATCGGGAATGGCTACTTGAGGCTATGATAAGGACAGTATGTTTTTTGTAGTTTATGTCCATATTATCTCAAGTATGTTATAATATGAAATGGCTGTGGTGTGAATTTGTTTTACTTTGGTAAAAAATATTGGCCATCTGGCCTTTTCAAGCTGTTTTTTTCAGCTACGTTAAGAGCATTTAAGCCACAATAACACTGAAGATGACTCATTTAGGATTTAAGCATCCTGGATACCAAAACAGAGGACCCATTGCCCACATGACCACTGAAGATTTGGTGAAAAAGAACTCAGAAGAGGTTTTGGTATGTAGTTAATAACATACTTTTCATGTTGTATAATGAAGGGGGAATTTCAGATTACATCATGTAAAATAATGCGATTGCTCAAAAATGAAGAATGGTTTTCATTGTCTGATCATTTTTTATTTATTTGTTTTAAAAAAATGCAGGTCAAGCAAAGGACTGACGGATGCCTGATGTACAATCACTCTTGCCTTCTTCTTCATGTCCAGCACTGCCCTGGACGCAGTCTCTTTGACCCCTTCCCCTCTGGAAGAAGCAATAGGACAGTGAGAGTTCAGTGTTGCAAATTATAATCCCCTGTTTTACCCACTCTCTCTCATCCATGATAAAATATGCATTTTATGAATCTCTTCCATTTTTGTGCTCTTCATATACTGGCTGTCTGCAATACTGTACATGAACTTGACAAGCCTTATTATGATTTATATTCAGCCCTGTCTATTTGGCGAATGTTTTCCTTTGTGAAGGTGTTGATAAAAAAGCAGAATCAAAAGTTGCAGATCATGAAATCTTTTTACAACTACATAAAAAAGTTTGTGTCGTATAATGTTTGTAAAGGTAAATGATCAGAACAAGTTCTTTTTTAAGTAAGAAATATTTTATTAACTCTAAAGATAACTCTAACTCTAATTTGTATAAAAAGCTTTTACCAGATGGCAGCACTGTTAGGCTCTTTATGCCATGATATGGCATGTAATTATGAATTTTGTGTGTGCATAGGACATGAAATGTTGCTGATCTCAGAGAGATCTGAAAACCAGCTCTGGCTGCCAAACCAAAAGACCTCTCCCAAGCTCCCTCCTCTCCTCCGGGGTCATCTCTTGAAGCAGCCTCTGTAAAATATAAACAAGAAAGCAAGCAGTGTAGATCAGGTTTTATTTTTGGACAGGTTATACATCAGCAAGGATGGAATAATTCACTGCAAAAACTTTTGTTATGGCACATCAGATATATTTTGTCTCATTTCTGGTCAAAATATCTCATACAAAACAAAGACAGTAACTTAGTATGAGAACACATATCTGAGATTCATTCATATCAAACATTACAGGTCAGTAACCTGCCACACTGCACAAGATGCATAAATTGTCTTATATATGTGTATTGCTTGTTTTTCTGGGTTTTAATTATGTTTATAATTTATGTCTGTATTAAATGTACATTGTTTTTTGTGTGTTAAAAAGACCTTTGTAAAATAAAATCCATGGGCGAATTTGTATTTTTTTTTAACTTACATCTTATTTCAAATGGGTTAGTTCAAATTGTATATATCCAAAAGTAAGTTAGTTATTAGGCGATTGGCTTACTGTACTGATATATTTTGGATATAAATAGAAACATACTTGGTAAGACTTGGAGTTTTTGCAGTGTTTGTCCTTTTACATAAAATGGGTTTTTATGATTTGTGTAGGTTATTTGTTATATGTAACAATATGTTATACAGTGCACAGGTACAAAGTTCGGTCTCCTCTTCTGCTGCTGCACTGCCTCGAGTCATCGGGCTGCACAGCCCATGGCTACCCCGCTCCCACATCCCCTTCCTCCTCTCCTCCAAGATTGCTGGCTCTGATGGCTTGAGGTGGATGCTGCAGGCTGGCAGTAGGCTCGACAGTTTCCAAATCTGACTACACAGCAGTGAATAAAGGGCGTTTCAGATTTGCGATAACAAAATGGCAACGTTGTGCTCTGAGTGACTGCATCTTTGTCAGCCATGTATTCAGATTGCACCCAAAAGAAATATACTCTCATTACTTAGCTGTTATCTGTGTTAGCCACTGCTAATTGGATACCTAGTAAGCTAAAACTTGCATCTACATAGATTTAGGTCATTCAGCAGATACAAAAAATACTAAGGTTAAAAATCTATAATGTAAGAATGAGTATTGAGTATTATACAAAACAAAAATATGTATATCCTTCTTGCATACTTTGTGTACTTACGTCCTCACTCGACATCCACCAGCGTGAAGGGGAATATTTAATCATTTGCTCTTGTCTTCTGGGGATGCTTCAAAGTGTCACACATGGGCTGGGGCATAGCGAATAGAGAGGTGTGGCCAAAGCTCGACCAACACACCCATTTCTTATGCTCTGACAAGCTGAAGCTCTTGTGCGACATCCAGTGCCAAATCTTGCATATAGTAACTTTACGGACCACCCCAATGGCTCAGCCCTGTCTTTTTCTCTACCACAGAGAGTCAGTCTCTTGTTTAAGAAGTGAACGCCAGTAGAGCAGGCTGCAGACTGGCCTTCACTCCATACCTGGCTGTATGACTTTTTAACGGTGTTATGAGAATGGTTCTGTGAGTGGATGGACAAGATGTAGAGGCTGGGCTTCTCAGTGAAGTGAGTTGGGCTGAAACAAAGAAATTGTGGAGGCCGCTTTTCCCACAAAAGCTTCAGCCCGATTTTCAAACAAGGTAACGTTTAATAAATTGTTCATGTTGGAATCCCTAAACTGAAGATGGTGCAGAAGCAATCCTCTACTCTCTCTATAGAAAAGACTGCTCTCCAGTCTATTTGTCGAATACCATCTTTGCGCATCCATGACACAACCATTGTTGGGCTCATATTTTTGCAAATCTCCAAACATTTGAAAATAATATTGTTAAGCTCTGCTTAAAAAAAACCCAACGTGTTTCACAGTCAACTCAGTTGAAGTTGATGCAGCAACATGCTTCCAAGACTCATGCATGATCTGCTTCTCTTTCTATAGCTGGTCTCCAGGAAAGGTCTGAGTCGTTCTCTATTCACTGCTACCAAGAAGTGGTTTGGTGGGAGCAAAGTTCCAGAGAAGAGCATCAGTGAACCAAAGAGCACATGTGGCCTACTGTGAGCTCTCCAGCACTCTCCCATTTCACATTTCATTTGAATCATTAAATCATTTGTATATTAACACAGTATGCATTACTGATTGGATCTTTCATATCCACGGTTTTAGATATCCCCCAGAAGCCCCTGAGTTGCAAATCAGGAAGATGGCTGACCTCTGCTTCCTTGTTCAGCACTATGAGCTGGCCTATAGCTGTTACCACACTGCCAAGAAAGACTTCCTCTCAGACCAGGCCATGCTGTATGCTGCAGGGGCACTGGTTAGAACACACACACGTTCATGTACCTTCCTATCTGTCCTCATCAGCACCATGTGTATAATATCAATTCAACCAAACCGAATCTTACAGCTACATTAAAGAAGCCTGGTCTCCATACAGTAATCTCAACCTCGCTTGTCAAAAGTAATTTTTCAGGTGTCAGTCTGCCTAAAGCTTATAATCTTTAGATTTGTAGAATGTGGTAATAGAAAAAGCAATGTAGTACAGTTACGGCTGAACAGTAAACCTCAGGCGTTACAGGCATAACTGAACTTTTAAGCTTTTGTGGATATAAAATTTTATTCAGAGAATCAAAGAGCCCTATATAGCACAAAGGGTCATGGTCACTCTTTCACAGCATCCAGTTTAACAGAACTCAGCTTTGTTAGAAATAAAAACTTGCACGAATGAGGTGCAACATTTTCAAGGTCCACTGTTGCCCAGGTGATAGAGTGGTTGTCCGATGATTGGAGGATAGGCAGTACAATCCAAGAAGAAACTGAATCCCAAATTGCTCCTGAAGGCATAGCCATTGGTGTGTGAATAATTTCTTCTCTTGAGGAGCCAGTGGCATCTTTTATTGAAATTTCAACATAGACTGTTTTAACATATAGATGCATGTGAGGTGTTGTAAAGAATCTTCAGGCAAAACTAAATAGATTTAGCTAAATTACAAAATATTTTGTGACAGAGCACAGTAGGGTCCATTATATACAAATAGCACAAACTACTGCTAATTATATTGATGTAAGAGAAAAATCACATTATGTCACTTTTTACCTGTTCACAAACATGAGTTTGTTTTCCTCTTCCTTTTTGTTGACTAATCCTGCAATCTTCTGCAGGAAATGGCTGCAGTGTCAGCTTTTTTGCAGGCTGGAGCACCTAGACCATATCCAGCACATTACATGGACACTGCAATACAGACGTACAGAGACACCTGCAAGTATGACCCAATTACATTATTCTTTTCTGTCTTCTCTTTCAGTTCAAAATCAGCCTCAATTTGTTACTTGGGGTGCACTACTCGCACTTGGCCTGGTTATTCTGTGTCGTGCCTAAGGACGATTGCCTCCTGCCAACTCACACTGCTCTAAGTGTAATCGTGCCTGAGTGCAGTTACTACTTATAAAAACATCATTACGTTGAGAGAACATGAATAAACGTTTACTGGATTTGTGTCTTATTTGGAGTTTTCTTTGTTCTGATATGGCTCAAATTCACAGATTTATCAAGTATGCAACACAGCAGCTTATTTTTGTAGAGACAGCAGGCGGAGGCATTCAGTTATATTGTCATGTCAGTATTGTTCTAAGTATGCTTGCACTTGTGCATGAGCAACCGTGCAAGGGCCAAGGACGCATGCTGGGCTTAAGCAGGGTACGGAGCACTCACACTAGTCAAATAATGCAGACTTTGTGAGTTAGGCTTGCTTTGGCACAGTATGGATATGCACAGCGAGTGAAACCTCAAAGGGTCACCTAATCTGTCTTTGTGCAGTCTGGTCTGTGTTCACCTACTTCTTTTTTCTGATAGAACAGGTAATGCTGACAGGTTGCATTGAGTGCTATGATGAAGCACTTGTTTTTTATTGACATCAATTCGGAAGAAATCTTAACACTATAGTAACAGAGGGTTAATAACACAGAATAACCTTTGTTTAGCAGGGTGCGGGTACAGAATCACGCTCTGCCTAAACTATAATTGGTGTCACAAAAACAGCACCAGCGACTGTCTGAAATGTTCAGCTGATTGTAAGGATTAAACACTATGTGAACACGGGCAGTGATAAAAGTCTCAGGTGCTTAATATGTGTGTTTTCATGAATTTCATAATTATATAAAAATATTCAAATTTTGTTTGCCATGTCTATTGAAAAATTACTTTGGTGTGTCTGTGGCTTTTTTCCAGCACAATGACATATCTCATAACAGCAAGTTTTCTCTCTCCTCTCCACAGGAACATGGTGCTGGCTGAGCGCTGTGCTTTACTTAGCACTGAAATATTAAAGAGTCAGGGCAAATATTCAGAGGCTGCAACACTCCTCATTAAGATGACCAGTGAGGTGAGGAAATCCACATCGCTCATATCTGTTGCAAATGCAAGTACATCATACTCAAGTAGACTAACAACCCACTTGGTCAAGGCAGAGGGCTGTCTACCTTGAGCCAGGGTCTTTTTCCAGGTTTTTGCGTATTAAAAGACGGTCTTTCCTCGCCACTGTTGTAGTATGCTTGCTCATAGTTAGAATGTCGGATCTAAATGTCAGTAGGGTCTATACCTGCTCTTTATTAAAAGTGTTTTGAGAAAATCTTACACAAACAAACAAAAATTAACTTGATTTAACATATTTTTTTACTAATAAATCAGCTGTTTTCTAGCAATGTCTATGAGAATTTGTATACTTTATATGGTTGACATAAATTCTCCCACAATGCATTGTAACTTGTATTAAATGTATATAACTTTTGAACGAATTGAAGGTAGACATTATGGATTGCCAGACTGAAGCTCCAGTGTTTCCTCCCTAGCTGTACTGCCTGCCAGGCCAAAAAGAAAAGAGAAAATAAACCAAGCAAATAAAAACACAAAAAAGTTATTATACATATGACCCCAGTTCCAACAAACTTGGTAATATACTGTATATGAAATGTTAGTAACAACAGAATGATCTGCTATCTCCTTTAAACATACAGTCATGTGAAAAAATTAGGACACCCCATTAAATATTCAGTTCTTTATTAAGAAATGTTCACATAACGATGTCTGATCTTTTTTTTTTTATTTATCCCTTGAAAAGAAATTATTTAATTGCAGGTGAACAAAAAAATTAACCTTTTTTTAATCAACAAAATTGCATATTCTGAGGAAAAAGTTGGGACACCTTACCCCTTAATAGCTAGAGTTTACCCTCTGTTGCTGAAATAACTTCAGTGAGATGTTTAATTGTAGCCATCTACCAGTCTCTAATATCAGTCTAAGGAACATTTCCCCACCCATCAACACAGAATTCTTTTAGCTGTGAGATGTTTGAGCAGTTTCTTGAATGTACAGCCCATTTCAAGTCACCCCACATCATCGCAATAGAATTAAAATCTGGGCTTTGACTTGGCCATTCCAGGACTCTCCATTTCTTAGTTTTCAGCCAGTCCTTGGATTTACTGGTGTGTTTTGGGTCATTGTCATGTTGCAGGGTCCAGTTCCGCTTCAGCTTTAATTTATTTTTTTTACGGATGGTCTCACATGTTCCTCAAGCACCCTCTGATACACAGTAGAATTCATGGTGGATTCTATGATGATGAGCTGGCCAGGTCCTGCTGCAGCAAAGCATCCCCAAACCATGACAGTTCCACTTCCATTTTTCACAGTTGTTAGGTTCTTTTCCTGGAATGCTGTATTTGGTTTACACCAAACATGTCCTCTGTTCTGGTGTCGAAATAATTAAATTTTAGACCCATCTGTCCACAGAACATATTTCCAGAAGTCCTGGTCTTTGTCTACGTTCTCTCTGGCAAACTTCAGTCTGGCCTTAATGTTTTTATTAGAGAGCAAAGGTTTCCTCCTTGCACACCTCCCATGAAAGTTAAACTTGTGTAGTCTCTTTCTCATACACTTTGACATCACATCACATCAGTAGCAAGAGCCTGCTGTAGGTCCCGTGATGACATTTTATGGATTTTGGTGAATACTTTTGGCATCTTGCGGTCTGCTTTCGGGGTGAACTTGCTTGGACGACCAGACCTGGGCAATGTTGGCAGTTGTTTTGAATGTCCTCCACTTGTAGGCTATTTTGCGGACAGTAGAATGACTGATTTCAAATTTTTTTGTCGTATCCATATGTCCAAATATGTGAAAAAACACAGGCTTTCATAGGGTGTCCTAATTTTTTCACGTGACTGTACATTTAAATGTAAATGAATATTGTACAAAGACAAAATATTTCATTTCTAGCCTAATAAAATGTATTGATCTTGATAAATATAATCATTCTGAATTTGGTGTATGTAATACTTGTAGAAAAATACTTGTTGCCAATTGTTTTACATCATTTCCTATTTTAAAAATAGAGAGGAAGTGGAATTCTGTCCTATTCTTGCAGATATATGACTTCAGTTACAATCTTGGGTCTCCATCCTCATATTTTCCCCTTCAGAATGCACCACATATTTTCAATGTGGAATAGGTCTACAGTGCAGGCAGGTCAGTCTAGTTATCTAAAATTTGTTACTTGTTATCTTGTACTGTGAAAAGGATTGTCTCTTCAGGTCCTGTTGAAATAAGCAGGGACATCCATAAAAAGCTGTTTAGATCTGTTTCATCCTTTATTTTACTGTTTTGTTTTTTTTTTGGTGTTGTTTTGTTCTGTATTTGTAGGACTCTGACCTGCGCAGTGCTTTACTGTTGGAACAAGCTGCCCACTGCTTTATTAATATGCGGAACCCTATGGTGCGCAAGTTTGCCTTCCATATGATCCTGGCTGGTCATCGTTTCAGCAAAGCAGGACAGGTAAGCCTTTCAAAATTCACTTACCTCAGTAGTATTAGATAATTCCTATCATAGCCATGCAAAGACTTAATGTCCTGATTTGATTTTTGCTGAATATAAACATTTTTTTTGTCTTCATTTTGATTTGACAAGAAAATTTTTATGTTTAGTTATTGCTTCGGGAATGATTTCTCTGTACCAAGATATGACAAGTTAGACAGTGAGACTGACATGCGCTTCAGTGTGGCTGGTTTATTTTTGCAGGATATACAAAACACTGACTCTAAGCAGAATAAAAAGGCAGAGCAATATTGTGAAAGCACTGCAAAAGTTGGGCAGTCTACAGTGTGACACATGCTGCAGCTATTCTGTATTCTATTCTGTTAAGGTAATCTTAAATCACTTACCTGGTTTAGGTGAGTTTTAGTGAAATATAATTCACTCTTCTCTTGCAGGTTTTGAAACAACTGCAACTCACTAACATTTTGTTGCAGAAAAAAGTGTGGCCCATTTTATTTAAAATTGTTGTTAGACAACTGGGTAAAACCCATTATTTATGCCGTATTTTGTTATGAAGTAACTAGTGGATACTGCATGTATATTTATAAATATGAACGGACAGGAGAGGGGTTTGATTGAACCAGAAAGGCTTTTCTAACAAAAAAAAAACCTGGACAGGGAAACAGGTGTCTCTGTGTGTATGAAACCCTCACAGAGAGGAGACACAATGATGAGTACTACCAGCTCGTACACCTACGCTTGCCCTTGACTTTAACAAGAGCCTGACTGATGTATCGGTTCGGCCGATATTGGTCTATCACAAATACAGTATATCCATACTGACTTATATGTTATCAGTATCATCCAATATCAAAAATATGGTTTTACAGAACACAGTGTAGAAACAGATGGGGTGATTTATAGTACATTTCTATTGATGGGTTCTGTTTCGGTGCACTGATGTCATTTAAATCAGTAAAAGGTCATTGTTAATCTGTAAAATATTCTGACTCCATTTCATATCTTTAATACAAATAATTGATACCCTCATTTAAGGGATCATTGTGAAGAAATTGTATCTGTATCTGCCAATATCAGACATCGGAACTTCTTTACTCCCTGATATCGGTCTTTAGATCGGATCCAAATATTTCCTATCGGTAGGGCTGTAAATTTAACAGAGAACTCCTGTATTTTTCAGCCTAAGCCCTATTTTCCAAACTTTGAGGGTCTAACACGTTACAAAATATTTTTATTTTTTTTTATTAATTGGTTTGGTTTTTTTTAAGTACTCTGGTATGAAGTGCAGTTGCTAGGACATTTCCAGTTCCACAAGGCTATACAATGCAACAGTAAGGGACATGATGGAACTGAAGAAATAACAAATAAATATTTTTTTTCCTGCCATGCTGTACTTGGTATTGCAAGCGTCATAATTCTAAAGATGAACGTTTCTGCCACCTTTTGCCACCAACAGACCTTCCCAAACATCATCAGTCAGTTGCTGAAGGGGCACAATGGACTAGGCAATGTGCTAGTCCTTTTTTAGTTTTTTCTTCCTCCAAGGCCACAGGAGACTCATAAGCACTCACAAGACTATTCTGCCTATAGAAATTAAAATAGATGCCTCTGACCGAAGAAAAACATTTTTCTGTCTAATCAGCCCCTCATTTTTATGCTCTTCACAGGTTGTCCAATGTACCTGACAAACTTTCGGTTCTGTTTTATTTATGTGTCTTTGAATATAGAGGAGACACGCACTACGCTGTTACTGTCAAGCAATGCAGGTGTACAAGGAGAGGGGCTGGTCCTTGGCTGAGGACCATATCAACTTCACAATTGGCCGTCAGTCCTTCACACTTGGCCAACCAGAAAATGCTGTGCTAGCTTTTAAACAGATCCTTACCATTGACAGCAGGCAAACGGCAACACAACAGGGTGCCTTTCTCAGAGAGTACCTCTACGTTTATAAGGTAATTACAGTTTGTAGTCTTGTACTAAACTTTCTTTGCCATTTTGAGTGCGGGGCACAGGTAGAAATGTATGAATGTCATTTCATACAGGCCAAACTAGATGATTGAAAGTGTTAACTACTTGTCAGCAACAAAGATTTTCTCTGTTGTGGTCAGTGGATCATTTAATTTATTTAACATACAGATAATAAAGTTATATGTATTTTCTAGAGTGTGTTTGGGGGAGATGATGTCTGCCTTCTTCAGCTGCCTCTGCCCTGCATCAACAGCTCAGCCACAAGGGTCTACTTTGGGCATGAACGTCGCCTTGCAGAAGGTATTTTTGTGATCACCTCTCGGTCAGTTTTCCACACAGACACAACATTTAAAGTTATGCCAAAAATTATTTGGACAATGATACAGTTTTTAATCACTTTTATCACACCACCACATTGGATTTGAAATAAAACAGTCAAGATGTGTTCAAAGTGAAAACTTCTAGCTTTGATTTAAGAGGTTTCACAAAAATATAGCATTTACGGTTTACAGCCATTTTATACAGTGTACCCCCATTTTAAGGGGCTCAATAGTAATTTGACCCACTAACATAACTGTAAATACAACAGTAATTTTAAAACTTGGATAAAAATCCTTTGCAGTTAATGACTAGCTGAAGTCTGGAGCCTACGGACTTCACCCAGTTCCGATTTTCCTCCCTGGAAATGCTCTACCCAGGCCTTCATTGCAGCCACCTTCAGTTGCTGCTTGTTTTTGGTTCTGTGTGCATTCTGACAGAACTTCATTAACTTCATTAACTGAAAAGCGGCTCTGTTTGGTTGAGATCACGTGAGTGACTTTGCCATTGACGAATATTCCATTTATTTGCCTTTAAAAAGTCTTGTGTTTCCTTCACCGTATGTGTGGGGTTATTATCCATCTGCACTGTGAAGTGCAGTCCTATCAGTTTTATAGCATTTAAATTAATGTGAGCAGAGAGTATAGCCCTATAAATCTCAGAATTCAGTCAGTCATACTTGCCCATGCCCTAACACTGCCTGCACCATGTTTGACTCATGGTGTGGTATGCTTTGGATCATGATATGTTCCTTTTCTTCCCATAAAACCAGTGGTTTGCGCCTTGTAAACCCTCTGTATTTACGTTCATGAAGGCGTCTCTCGATTGTAGACTTTGACAATGATATGCCTACTGATTGTTGTTAGTACTGCTACTTCTATACTGACCAACTAATCTCCAGTTTTCTATGTGTGCAGGGGAAAAGCAGGCAGCCACTCATGTGTCCCTGGACCAGGAGTATGATCCAGATTTGGCAGCCATGTGGTTCCATCTGGAAGAGCAGCTTGTGACTGCTGCTAACCGCGGGATCACCCCAGTAAACTTCCAGCCCACGCAGTACTGCTTGAACTGCCAGACAGACAATTTACGCCACCCATTGGCTGTGATGGAGGGTAAGAGGTGCTCAGCAAATGCAGTAGAACTATTTTTTAAATGTATTTGGACTTTTCTTCGTTCATCTCCCCCCGCCCCTGAAATTACTTTAAAAAAACTTCATATATTGCAGTTTCACAGTAAAGGTAATAAAGCGTTTTACATGATTACATGATGAATTTTTTTTCACATATGTAGTAGGGGTTTTTAGAAGTTTTCAATAAAGTATACAACTAGATTTTTGAAACAGGTTTTCCATTAGAAGGAATACAGTTTAAATGCATTTATGGATTGGCTTCACTTTTCAAACCCAAAACCTCCATCCATGTTAGTGCTGTCAATCTTACTCTATAATCTTAATTCGAATTTCATTCCTTATTTTTTGTAATAGTAAAATTATATTCAAATTTACAGTATATGCTCACATTTTCTTCATAATATTTACTATGTATGTCCATAAACACTTAAAAGTTGCTCTTGCTATTATGTGATTGTTGCACATTTTGTCCAATAGAGGGAATTCTAAATGAAGAAATAATAACCACAAATAACATTATTAATTTCAAGAAAGCCACCTGCATTAGTGTACACAGTTTATTAATAACAGAACTTTCTGCGTATGGCTTGAACCTGATTTCTTCCTTTGTGATTTCATCATCATAGTCACCACACTATGGTTTTTCTTCTCGTGTTGTGTACCAGCAGCTGCGGCTTCCCTCCTCTTCCCTCCTCGTTTTTTCACATTGTAACTACCCAGAATACCACCTACATACCGGAGGATGTTGCCAGAAGGCAAAGTGTTTCCAAAGTGAATGCTACCGCTGTGGTCTGAGGCGGCGATGAGCACAAGGTGCTGTAGTCAACGTGACGTTTAACACAGCGGCTGCAGCTGGAAGTTCAGAGCGGCAGAGCAAAATCAGGGCACAACCCTCATCTAAATGACTACTGGCCCCCTGAAAACTTTTTTTTCCCCCACAATGTGGGTAAATTACAGGCCAAGAATGAGTATGGTGAATGGAAGCAAACTTCATTTGCAAAACTAAAAACGCATTCAAATTGTGATTTCAGCATTCTCAACAATTTGAATTATATTTAAACCCTGAAACCCGTACCAACATCCCTAGTCCATGTATTATTCTGTCCATTTATTATCTCTGCCAATGAAGTTGGAGGAGGTTAAATTTTCTCTTGTTTCTGTTAGTTGGTAGGTTTGTTTGTTAACAAGATGACACAAAAACAACTTGACCGATTTCAATGAAATTTCATCAAAGGTGTCTTGGCCCAACCTACAGTTAATTACATTTTGGTGGTTGTTTAACTGATTTTTTGTTGCAACTTATTCAAAGGTCCATCACACAGCCAGAACCAGTTGGCTCTGCAGTTCATGTGCCACCTGTCAGGTAGTGCCAACATGTGCACTTTTTTGCACCAACCAACCTTTACCTAAAAATCATATTTATGAATGCCCAAAACGAATACCAACACCTTATTTCTGCTTTCTGGTAGAAAGTAGAAATATGAGCACACAGTAAAAAATTGAGTTTTAAGTGTAGGCATTTATTGCTGGTGAGTGTATATTGTAGGGAATTTAGCTAAGTTTAGCTAGGTTTGCACTGTCTGAGTGCCTTCTAGTTGTAGAAGGCACACTACTTGTAAATGCTAGGTTTTAAGGTGTTCTGGTATACATTATTTTTGTTTTGCTTGCTCTAGTATGAATAACAATAGTAATATGTGCAGCCCTGATCATATTAAGTCAGACTGAAGTGGGCCTACTCAGTGTACAGCCCTTTTTCTGTCTTTGTCTTTGCAGAACCAATCATAGTTGAAGTGATGTTCAGGAACCCTTTGAAGGTTTCTTTAGTTTTGTCTAACCTCTCCCTCATCTGGAACTTCACTTTGGATGGTGTGCCTCCATTGAAGGAAAAAATGCCTGATAAGTTGACCATTTCTAATGAGGAGACCTTGGCTCGAGGGGTGGGTAACCTGTGCATATTATCATGATAGAATTATTATTCTTTTTCAAGTCCACTTTGGTTCTTTGAATTGGTATTTTTGATTAAAGCCTTATTTGGGATTTTCATGGACTCATGTTTTTTTATGCCTTTGCAGATGACACAGAAAGATGACATCATCACCACGGAGGTCATCCAGGAGTTTCACGTGGGTCCCCATGAGAGCAAAACGGTAAGGTGCTCACTTTACTCTCTGTAGGTGTAGCTGTGGAACCAACCAAATTATTTATCTGCGCTATATTATTAAGTGCTGTCTTATGGACAGCTCTTCAGTCTGAAGAATCAAAGCTAAAGCAACACTTGGATGGAATATCTGGAGACATCTTATCAGTTGCTAGAGCTTCATGTCAAAAAAGGTGGATACGTCTAAAAATGTCTGCCTTGAGCAACCTGAGCTATATAGCACAACAAACTGTGGTTGGTCTCATGTTGTTTATTTTTTACAGTCAGTGAGTTACGGTAGAAAGCTCTGTAAAAGTGGTCACTTTTGTTTAATATATATTTATTGACTATTCTGAGGCTACCAAAACTTTTAAATAGATTTCGATAACCGTATATGTCTCTGAAAGGTGCTGAAAATGACCATGGAATTCCATTATGGGTACCTTATTTTGCTTTGGAGATACTTGAGGCTGAACAAAAATCTAGTTATGTTGCACCCTATTAAACGTTTCTGTGACATTTATTCTCAGGCTCGACTCCAGCTGCTGCCACACAGAACGGGCGAGCTGAACATTGTGGGGGTTGTATATGACCTAGCTGCAGCCTCCTCTGGAGATATGGTTACCAGCACTGAAGGTAATAAACACTTATTTGCTTTAAATACAGTTGGATTCTGTAGATACCAAACTCATTTGGTATCAGTAAATATGTCTGATATGCCATTCCCTTATAATCTTGGAGTTTTTAGTCGGAAGCCACTGGACTTCTTATCTTGTTTGAAGACGTTTCGCCTCTCATCCGAAAGGCCTCTTCAGAACTGAAGAAGCCTTTCGGCGAAACGTCTTTAGACAAGATAAGACGTCCAGTGGCTTCCTACTAAACAGTCCAAGACTAAGATGACCTGGATGACTGAGAACCTTCACGGACACATTCCCTTGTAACCTCCTCCAACAAAGTAGGAGGAGGTTATATTTTCACCTCCGTTTGTCTGTAGGTTACAAATGCAAATGCAAAAACAATTTCAACAGATTTTGACAAGATTGTGTGCACTGCTTCAGTATATTACATGGTTCAGCTGATTATATTTTGGTGATCGTCCAGATTTGGATTTTGGATCCAGATCAGTTTTTTGTTGAATACAACTCAAAAAGTAATGAGCGATTTTGAATTTTAACCTCTTCCGAGGTTAAAATTCTTTAAATTTGGTGGTGATTCATATTAGATATGATATTCAAATCTTTATGATTTTTGGGGGGGGGTGAAACATACTCAAAAAGTATTCAATGAATTTGTACCTAATTTGGTGTGCAGCGTCCTTATTTTAGAAGGTTAAAGTTACTCTTTTTTACTTAATGTTTCATTTTATTTTTTTCTGCTGTTCCCGATCTGGATAGGACATTTTTTTAGATGGGCGTTACTCTAAGAGTATTCAATAATTTTGACAAAATTTGGTGTACAGCTTCAGATAATTAAGAGCTTTAGTTGATGGTATTGGTGTTCCAGATTCTCATATCAGTTTATCTCAATGCAGACATGTAGATTTATCTAAATTTAAAAGAATATATGGATCCAGATCCCAAATGAATGAAGATGGTAAAAATCTCAACTTTCTAATATATGTGGTGTGTTGGATGAAAGTTGCTGACTTACATATGGTAGAATGTACTGTATTTGAATTTGTTTTTAAAATTTTGTTTTTATCCTACTTTTATTAGGATAAACAATTCAGTTGACAGATCATCTAGGAATTATTAATGTTTTTGTCTGCAACACTAACACAACTCACAGTGTGGACTTCTTCTATTAACATGCAAACAAGCACTGGAACTGATGACGGGTCGTGGCAAACAGGACCTGAATATCCAGGGCCCGCGACTCAACCAGACTAAAGAGGATAAGATGTTGGTTCGGCGAGGTCTTGATAAGCGCTTGGATCCCATCATAACACCACCCATGCCCCTTTTGGAGGTAATACACTCCAACAGTACAGACAGTTCAGACAGTTTAATATTAATCAACAGTGTACATGTAGCCTATTTTACAATGGAATGCCTTTTTACTTTCAAACTTTATGAACATTGAGAAATGGTGTCTCTCAATGAAGTTCATCACTTGAATTTCTGAGATCACAAAGCTCTGGCTCAAATGCACTTAACTACTAAGTTTTTATAATATGGTGATGTCCAGTTGTTTTAAAATTATAAGAGGTATTTAACATGTTTCTGGAGAAAAAGGTAGATGAGGTGACAATACGTGACTTGAGGAAAGACACACATCATGAACAGAAACCCAAAATCCTAGAGCTAACTTCTCTTGCCTCTAGCTTTATATCCAGTGTTCAAATGAAAGTATCATCCGTCCTCTTATCGAACTCTCAATGAAAAGCAATGGGCATATTTTCTATAATATTGATTTTTGAGTATTTTTAAGTCATGCTATTAAATATAGATATAACAAATAGGGATACATTATGTACATTCGGAAATAAGAAGCCAGGCAAAGAGATATTTATATCACTAAAAGACAGTGTAAAACCACATTTTTACTTTCATTTATTCAACAAATGCTTTAATTACAGTGTTTACTCACATCGGTACAGTAGTCTATAGTTTGCCATCATCCAAGAAATCCAGGGATGTAAAGGAAGGAGAAAAAGAAAGCTAGGTATTGGGTTCAAGACAAGTTGTCACCAGCGTGGACATTTTTTGTTACAGTTTTAGAGAAAGATAACATGACTGTTATTTGCAAAAGGGAAAAGTTATTGAAAATTACAAATCTTATTAGAGCTATGCTCTGCATATTTACGAACTTTTATTTAAAATGCAAAAAAATTTGAAATCATTGTTTATCTTATTTTTATTTTGGCTATAAGAAGCAGACAATTTATCTGTATAAGCTAAACAAATATATCAATATTGTGGATCAGTAGTCACAAACATCAATAACTTCTGTTCAGTAGCACTGCATTTAAGACTATTAGTTTAAATCTTCAGTTTGGAGCCTTTGTCTACCTCTTCTGGTAGTCAAAGTAATTATTCAGACACTATCATGGTGCTTATATCACTATATGCTCCAATATACTGGTAGTTTCTTGAATATCCTCCATCCTTGAGCTCTGGCAAACCAGTTTTGCTGGTTAATGTTAAATGTATTACCATTGGTGCATCAGTGCAGGAACATTGCCGTGCACTTCAGATTTAACTACTTTGTTCAATCAGCTCTCTCTGGAATATAATGATTTATATTTAAAAGTTTACTCAGCATGTGAAATGTGATCCTTGTGTAGGATGACTAACAGCATAAGGGTAAACACACTGAAAGTAGTGCAAGTTAAAACTTGGTGTCACAAAGAACTTCAGTGCTCTTGAGGACTGGTCACAAAGCTTGGGTTGCAATGTCAGTCTGCGTGCAGCTTATGTTAATTCAGATGAACAAACACAAGATTCAATTATTCACAGTAACAATTTCCATAAACCTCTAGTTTATGTTCAAGATTCAACAACAGGGGTCCGGTCAGGCTCAGCCCGAAAAGGAGACATGGGTCCATCCTCACGTGGGCCCACAACCCAGAGGAGGAGCCATAGAGGTCCGGTACTATGTGGATCGGGTGGCAGTCAAAGGCAGGGGCCTTGGCGGTCTGACCCCCGGTTGCTGAAGCTGGCTATTGGAACATGGAATGTTACCTCTCTGGTGGGAAGGAACCTGAGCTTGTGCGAGAGGTTGAGAGATACCAGCTAGATATAGTCGGCCTAACTTCAACGCACAGTTCGGGTTATGGAACCAGTCTTCTTGAGAGGGGTTGGACTTTTTTCTATGCTGGAGTTGTCCCAGGTGAGAGGTGGAGAGCAGGTGCGGGCTTATTAATAGCTCCCCGGTTCTCAGCCAATGTGTTGGAGTTTGCCCCCCGGTGGACGAAAGGGTTGCTTCCCTGCGCCTTCGGGTTGGGGAACGGGTCCTGACTGTGGTTTGCGCTTATGCGCCAAATAGCAGTTCAGAGTACCCACCCTTTTTGGAG
>KV751359.1:2533270-2562058 GCA_001698575.1 Mola mola
GCTGGTGGACACCAGAGGTGAAAGGGGCCGTCAAGCTGAAGAAGGAGACTTACAGGTCATGGTTGGCCTGTGGGACTCCGGAGGCAGCAGACAGCTACCGGCAGACCAAGCGATCTGCGGCTCGGGTGGTCACTGAAACAAAAACCCAGGTGTTGGAGGAGTTTGGTGAGGCCATGGAACAAGACTTCCAGTCGCCGCTGAAGAAATTCTGGCAAACTGTTCGGTGGCTCAGGAGGGGAAAGCGGTACCCCGTCCACACGGTCTTCAGTGTGGGAGGGGAGTTGCTAACCTCAACTGAGTCTATAGTTCGGCAGTGGAAGCAATACTTCAAAGATCTCCTCAATCCCACCAACACGCATTCCGAGGAGGAGGCAGACCTGGAGGACTTTGGGCTGGGCTCTCTCGTCACTGGGGTCGAGGTCGCTGGGGCTGTCAAACAACTCCGCAGCGGCAGTGCCCCAGGGGTGGATGAGATTCGTTCCAAGCTCCTCAAGGCTCTGGATGTTGTAGGGCTGTCCTGGTTGACACACCACCGCAACATTGCGTGGACATTGGAGACTGTTCCTTTGGAGTGGCAGACAGGTGTGGTGGTTCCCCTTTTCAAGAAGGGGGACCAGAGTGTGTGTTCCTACCACCGAATGATCACTCCTCAGCCTCCCTGGGAAGGTCTACTCCAGGGTGCTGGAGAGGAGAGTCTGGCTGCTAGTTGAACCTCGGATTCAAGAGGAGCAGTGTGGTTTTCGTCCTGGCTATGGAACACTGGACCAGCAGGGTTGGTCTCTGCCAAGGCTGCCCTTTGTCGCCGGTTCTGTTCATAATCTTATGGACAGAATTTCTAGGCGCACCCAAGCGGCGGAGGGAGTCAAGTTCAGTGGCCTCCGGGTTCCGCATCTGCTATTTGCAGATGATGTGGTAATGTTGGCCTCATTGAACAGTGACCTCCAGCTCTCACTGGGACGGATTGCAGCCGAGTGTGAAGCGGCGGGGATGAGGATCAGCACCTCTAAATCTGAGGCCATGGTTCTCAGCCGGAAAAGGGTAGATTGCCCACTCTGGGTCGGGGGAGAGTCGCTTCCCCAAGTGGAGGAGTTCAAGATTATCGGGGTCTTGTTCACGAGTGAGGGGAAAATAGAGCGGAAGATTGACAGATGGATTGGGGCAGCGTCTGCAGTGATGCGGACACTGAAGCGGTCTGTTGTGGTGAATAGAGAGCTGAGCCAGAAGGCAAAGCTTTCAATTTACAGGTCAATCTACGTCCCAACTCTCACCTATGGTCATGAGCTCTGGGTAGTGACCGAAAGAATGAGATCGCGAATACAAGTGGCCGAAATGAGTTTCCTTCGCTGGGTGGCTGGGCTCAGCCTTAGAAATAGGATGAGGAGCTCGGACATCCGAGAGAGGCTCAGAGTGGAGCCGCTGCTCCTCCCCGTTGAGAGGAGCCAGTTGAGGTGGTTCGGGCATCTGGTCAGGATGCCTCCTGGACGTCTCCCTGGGGAGGGGTTTTGGGCATGCCCATCCGGGAGGAGACCCCAGAGCAGACCAAGGACACGCTGGAGAGTTTAAATCTCTCGGCTGGCTTGGGAACGTCTTGGTATCCCCCTGGAGGAGTTGGTGGAAGTGGCCCGGGAGAGGAACGTCTGGATCCCCCTGCTCAAAGTGTTGCCCCCACGACCTACACCCGGATAAGCGGCAGAAAATGAAACATTTTCCTTAAACCTCTAGTTTATGTTCAAGATTCAACATCCTTGTGTAAAAATCATTGGTTTTGCAGCTTGTCTACAGCATTTGTGTGTTTGTGTCAGGTTTTCTTTCTGCAGTTTCCCACCGCTCTACTTTGTGGTGAGATCAGAAAGGCTTACGTTGAGGTCTGTAACGTCAGTGGTGTCGCCTTGTGTGGCCTTCGAGTGATATCCACACACCCTGATTTCTTCACCTTTGGCAGCAAGTCCGCACCCCTCTCAACTATTCATCCAACCTCAGCTGAAAACAACTCTGCCTACCAAACCTTTGCTACACCCCTCCAGCCAGACTTAGTGGCATCAGAGATGTTGGTGTCAGCTGAGGATTTTAGCCAACCGTCCGATGTGATCGACATCCCAATAGAAGGCAACACTCTGCAGCCTGGGGAGTCCACACAGCTGCCCCTGTGGCTCAGAGGTCCAGACCAGGAGGGGGTCCATGAAATTAATTTTCTGTTCTACTACGAGAACATAGACAAAGGAAACAAAAACAGGTGGCTTGAATTATTTTACCTTACATGTAATCAGTATAGAATATATGAAAGTTAACTAACTTGAATAAAGTATGAGAAAGATGAACTTATCTATATTATTCTATTTTTTTGAGATGCACTAGTGTTTATTGCTGGTCTGCTAAGTAACTAATATGTCATGTCACCTTTGTCATATTTGAGAGACATATGAAACACCATGATGTGTGTGAAAAGATAATTGAAACACAAAAACACGAAAGGACAAATAATAAGAAGCAAATGCCATATTATTGTGGGCCTGTGGTGTGTTGGTGTAGCGGTCTTCCTGTGATTGTAAGGACAGTGGTCCAATTCCAGACCCCTGCAGTCAACATTTGTCCTTGTGTGTCCTTGAGCAAGATACAGTAACCCCAAATTTGCTTCTATGATGCACCTTCAGTGTATGAGTGTGTGTGAATGGTCAACGCTCCTGATGAGTAGGTGGCACCCTGCAAGGTGGTCACTGCCAGCATCGTACAAATGTTTGTAAATGGGTGAATGCAAACCTGTAGTGTAAAAGCACTTTGAGTGGACAAGATGATAAAAAAGTGCTATACAGGCAATTTATATTAGCACATTGGATGTTGAAGGGCAGTTTGTGTGTATGCATATGTGTGTTAGGTCTGTTAATATCTATTACTCTGTCTCCTCATCCTTTGTTTGAAGTCATCGGGTGTTACGCCACACAGTGTTCATCTGTGCCAGTCGGTCTCTGAGTGTGCAGGCATCGGCCTTCCGCAGCAGTATTCCTCCACATCACGTTCTGGATGACAAAGGTGGTGGTGGAACACTGGTTTTCATTGATGTGGAGAACCTCAATACGGTGAGGTGCACAGCATGACAAACACACACATAGTGTCCTGTCAAGCTGACCTGCATATTACCATCCAAACTTTGTTTTAATTTGTATCCTTCTGGGTCCAGAGTGACGCTGGTGTGTGTGAGTTTCACATCGTTCAGGTTTCCAGCAGTAGTCAACACTGGCGCCTCCACAAGTGTATCAACCCAGCCAAGGAAAAAGGTGGGTGCGGCACACTGGTTTTGAATTCTCTGTGTTTCTTCAAATACATTTTTTCAGTTCAAATATCAATTCCTGAATTCCCGGAATACAGTGACTGATATTAAGTTAATTTTTCATTTTTCTCCAAGACGTCAGTAAATCAGTTACCTTTTTTATTTAAATTGTCATTTTTTTTAATGGATTCACGTAGCATTACAATTTACAATGCAGTGTGTACTTTTATCTGTCACCCTGTCGTTCTGTATTTTGGTCCATGATATAGGCTGATCCGACCGTATCGGTTCCTCCCAACTTTTTTTTTATAGCAACATAAGAGCAGAAAAGCAAGCCCTCAGGCAACTTAATGCAGGTATAATGATTTTCGAATTAGTAACAGAGAAAATAGAAATATTTAAAAAAACAAAGAAACAAAAAATAACAAGAACCAAGAAAATTTGCATTAGGAAGCAAACATACTGTATGTATGATCTTACAGGTAATCATTGTAACTAGGGCATTTTGGGCTACTGAATCTTCTTCCTCTTTCAGCTTTACCTAGCTTTTCCAGGAGTGGCCATAGTGAATCATTGCCCTCCATTTCCCCGTCCTCTGCATTTTCTTCTGTTACACCAACTATCTGCATATCCTCTCTCACCCCATCCATGGATCTCCCCTTTGGTCTTCCTCTTTGCCTCCTGCCTGGTAGCTCCGTCTTGAGAGCATCCTTTTACCAATATATTCACTGTTCCTCCTGTGCACATGTCGAAACCATCTCAATCTGGCCTCTCTAACTTTGTCTCCAAATGTCCGACCTTCGTTATTCCTCTAATGTGCTCGTAGTAATTTCGTAATCATGCATGTAATCCTGCTCATCCTCGTTGCTCCCAAAGAGAATCTCAACTTCTTTAACTCTGCCACATCCAGCTCTGTCTCCTGTCTTTTGTGCCACTGTCTCCAAACCAAACAACACTGCTGGTATCATTACCCTCTTGTAAACCTTCCCTTTTACTTTTGCTGCTACTCACAGATCACTCCTGACACTTTTCTCCCCCCAATCCACCCTGCCTGGACTTTCTTCTTCACCTCTTTACCGCACTCCTCGTTAGTCTCAACAGTGGACCCTAAGTAATTCAATTTATGGACCTTTTCCACCTCTATTCCCTGTAATCTCACCGTTCCACTTGCCTCCCTGTCATTCACACACATGTATTCTGTCTCGCTACGACTGACTTTCATTCCTATTCTTTCCAGCACATACCTCCACCTCTCCATGTTTCCTTCCACTTGCTCCCTGCTCTCACTACAGTTGACAATGTCATCTGTAAACATCATCGTCCACAGAGATTCCTGCTTGACCCCATCTGTAAGTCTGTCTATCACCACAGCAAACAAGAAGCGGCTCAGGGCCGATCCTTGATGCAGTCCCACCTCCAACTCGATGCCATCTGTCACTCCTACACCTCACCTCACCACTATCATACTGCTCTCACACATATCCATACTGAGGATACATACATACATATCCATACATACCCATACTTCTCTGCCACTCCAGACTCCCTCATACAGAACCACAGTTCCTCCCATGGTACCCTGTCGAAGGCTTTCTCTTGATCCACAAAGACACAATGCAGCACTTTCTGACCTTCTCTATACTTTTTCATCATCATTCTCAAAGCAAACATGGCACCTATAGTGCTCTTTCTTGGACATGGAACCATACTGCTTACAAATCATCACTTCTTCTCTTAGCCTTGCTTCCACTTGTCCTTCCTAAATATTCATTATGTGGCTCATCAGCTTTATCCCTCTGTAGTTGCCACAACTCTGCACATTACCCTTGTTCTTAAAGATTGGCACCAGTACAATTTTTCCTCCATTACAGTAAAGTACACTTTTCAGGCATCTTCTCACTGTCCAAGATCATGTTGAACAGTTTAACTCTCTCCCAGACACTTACATACCTCTACTGGTATGTCATCAGAACAAACTGCCCTTCCATTCTTTTTCCTCATCAAGGCTTTTGTCACTTCATCTTTACTAATCTTTCCAACTTCCCGTTTCACAGTTTCCACCTCCTCCACCCTTCTTTCCCTCTCATTTTCTCTGCTGGTCTGCTCCTCAGTGTAGTCCTTCCATCCTCTCCACACACTCTCCTCACTTGTAAGTACATTTCCTACCCTGTCCTTAATCATCCTGACCTGTTGACCATCCTTCCAGCCGATTACCTTACATGTAATCAGTATAGAATATATGAAAGTTAACTAACTTGAATTAAATTCTGAAAAATATGAACTTATCTATATTATTCTATTTTTTTGAGATGCACTAGTGTTTACTGCTGGTCTGCTCCTCAGTGTAGTCCTTCCATCCTCTCCACACACTCTCCTCACTTGTAAGTACATTTCCTACCCTGTCCTTAATCATCCTGACCTGCTGACCATCCTTCCATCCAATTACCTTACATGTAATCAGTAACAAGATGACACAGATTCTTTTCTCCTACTTAGTGTCCAACATGTCATACAGCTCATCATACACTTTCTGTTTTGCTACTGCCGCCTCCCTCTTCGCCCTACGATGCATCTCCTGGTACTCCTGTCGAATCTCCTCTGTTTTCTCACTATCCCATTTCTTCCTCGCCAACCTCTTCCTTTAAATACTCTCCTGTATTTTCTTGTTCCACCACCAAGTCTCCTTATCATCCATCTTCTGTCCAGATGAAACCCCAAACACTACCTGTCTCCCTGATCATTGCTCCTGTAGTTATCCATTCATCTGGCAGTTCTTCACAACCGCCCAGAGCCTCTCAACCTCTCCCTGAAGTTGTCACAGCAGGCTTCCTTTTTCAGCTTCCACAATTTGATCCTCTGGCCTGACTTTGCTCTCTTCCTCTTCCTCACCACCAGAGTCATCCCACAATGTAACAATGTTATCATGCCTTAAAATCATTTGACTGTATGTCATCTTTAAGTACCAAGTTAGCATAAAAAGCAGCACATATTACTTTGTTCTATGGTAACAATTTAAATTATATGTAATGTGAAAACCTAGATGCATTGCAGTAACACTGTTAAATACAGTTTAAACATGAACTAAAGATTGCTAAATAAGATTTAAAAAATGTTGAAAGTATATTAAAAAAGGACAATATTTCAAACTATACCAGCATTGGGCTCTGACCACAGTACATTTCATAATGCTATCCGATGAATTAATTGTAAACCTAAATATCTGTATTATTCACTTGTCCTACATAAGGGCACCAGATATCATATAATTAATCAATCAATCAATCTTATACCAAATTAATGTGAAACAATTTCATTTACTCAGTGCCACTATAATTTTTTTCCCATATAATTTCATATATAAAATATTCTTTCACATTTTAACATCTCATGTCTTTTTCATGGAATCTGTGGCCTATTTCATAATGCTGAAGGCCATTCTAGTTCTACTGAAGCTTTTAATAAGAAGTGAGAATTAAGTGTAATGCTTCTAAAACCAACATGATTCTATGAAGGATATTACAACATGGACTTGGGATGTTATCCTCATAAATTGTGTTGTGTTCCAACGGGTCTTTTCTTTTAGAATTTCACAAAACTTTTCAAGTCTTTTGTGGTCACATGTTTTTAAGCATAATTATTATCTGTAATAAACTTTGTTTAGGACCTTTCATACAAGAAATGCTCAAATAGATCTATGCTGATAAGGTTACCAAACCAAATGTTTTATCTAAATAGATTAAAGAAACAGGGATGGTTGGCAGCTAATACTGTACCTGTGTTCTCTCTCCTTTCATTGATTAACAGCTGAGCTGCAGAATTTTCAGTGACCTATAAAAATATTAGAAGAAAATATTAGAATTAGTTTTCTATTAGAAGAGTTAAATTCCCGTGGTATCTGAGTAGATTCCATGTTTTATTAACTCCAGGGCATTGTATATTGTATATTATATACAGTTGAGCAGGAATAACAAAGCATTACTGTCAGAATTCTATCAACACAGACTTTACACATGTTTAGTGTTGTTAACCTGAATCACAGCCTCTCTCGCTTTTCCCCTCCAGACTGTAAACTAAGCAGCAGACAAAGAGCCAAGCTGTGTTTCAGGGCCACACGATGCAAACCCCATAACGGTGAGTAGAAACCCTCAAATCAACCTGTTTAGTTTAGGTTTATGTGCATTGAATACACATTGATTTTTATTTTTTTTTATTGTGTGCTTTTCTAGCTGTCAAGGATGCTAAAGACAAATTCACCTTTGCAGACCTGAATCTGGGGAATGAACGGGTAAGCTGTGGAGCTGTGATCTAATGCATTCTGAGTGAACAAAAAGGAGAAAGGTTGTTTTTGTTGTTGTTGTTCTGTAGCCTGTATGTCCACATTAAAATATGTGATCATCCTACTTCACTCTACATCTAAACACTGTAGTAGCTGTATCCTCTCATTTTGATGCTTTAAGAGCTTTAAAATGCTGTAGTCATCTCATCCTTTGAAATTCAGAGATTAAATGCAGCCCTTATTTCACCCATTCTCTGTGGTTACCTTGGTGGTTGATACTTGAACTGCTTGAACTAAAGCTCAATGTTAAACAATCTAAAAATACTTTTTCTTGAATTGATAGTTGATATATTACAGTAGCATATCCTACTTATGTAGGATTTCAGCTGCTCAGTGGGTTGGGGTCTCTTTTCTCACAATTTTTTTTTCTTGTGCCAAACACTTTCAGTGGGTGCAGACACATTTAAGAAGATGTACAGTGCTGTGAAAAAGTATTTACCCCCTTCCTGATTCCTAATTTTTTTGCATATTTGTCCCAATTAAATGTTTCAGATCACCATACAAATTTTAATATTAGACAAAGATAACCTGAGTGAATACAAAGTGCAGTTTTAAATGATGATTTCATTTATTAAGGGAAAAATGCTGTCAAAACCTACCTGGGCCTATGTGAAAAAGTAATAAGTAATTCCCCCCTAAATGTAATTGGTTGTGTCGCCCTATTTGCGGCAACAACTACAATCAAGTGTTTGTGATAACTCGCATTTATAATGTCTTTCACAACATGTCTGTCTTTCACATCACTATGGAGGAATTTTGGCCTAGTGTTCTTTGTAGAATTGTTTTAATTCAGCCTCATTGGAAGGTTTTCTAGCAGGAACGACCTGTTTAAAGTCATGCCACAGGATCTATATCAGATTTAAGCCCAGAATTTGACTAGGCCACTCCAAAACCTTAATTTTGCTTGCTTTAAAGCCATTCAGAGGTGGATTTGCTGGTCTGTTTTGGATCATTGTCATGCTATATAATCCAAGCGGGCTTGAGTTTGAGTTCATAAACTGATGGCCAGACATTCTCCTTCAAGATTTTCTGGTAGAGAGCAAAATTCATGGTTACATCAATTACAGCAAGTCGTCCAGGTCCTGAAGCAGCAAAGCAGCCCCAGACCATCACAATACCACCACCATGTTTGACTGTTGGTATGATGTTCGTTTTATGAAATGCTGTGTTTGTTTTACGCCAGATGTAACAGGACGCCCACCCTCCAAAAAGTTAAACTTTTCTCTCATCAGTCCACAGAATATCTTCCCAAAAATCCTGGCGATAATCAAGATTTGGCATATGTGAGACGAACCTTTGTGTTCTTTTCAATGAAATGGCTCCCAGGGATGCCATTTTTGCCTAGTCTCTTTCTTATTGTTGAACCATGAACACTCATGTTAACTGAGGCAATTGAGGTCTGCAGTTCTTTAGATGTAGTTTTGGTTTCTTTTTTTGACTTCCTGAATGAGTCATCGATGTGCTATTGGAGTAATTTTGGTAGTCTGTCCACTCCTGGGAACGTTCACCACTTGCCCAAGTTGTCTTCATTTTTGGATAATGGCTCTCATGGAGTCCCAAAGCCCTAAAATGGCTTTTTAACCCTTCCCGGACTGATAGATGTCAATGACTTTGTTTTTCTTCTGTTCTGGAATTTCTTTAGCTCACAACATGATGTGTTGCCTTTTGAGATGTTTTAGCCTACTTCAACTTGTCAGACAGGCTCTATTAAAGTGATTTCTTGATTCAACAGGTCTGGCAGTAATCAGGCCTGGGTGTGGCTAATGAAATTGAACTCAGCTTTCCAAAAAATTCATTAACCATTAATTTATGATTTAACAAGGGGGGGCAATTACTTTTTCACTGAGGGCCAGGTATGTTTGGATAGATTTGTTCCTTAATAAATGAAATCACTATTTAAAAACTGCATTTTGTATTTACTGGGGTTGTCCTTGTCTAATATTAAAATCTGTTTGATGATATGAAACATTTAAGTGTCACAAATACGCAAAAAAATTCAGGAAAGGGGCAAATAATTTTACACAGCACTGTAAGTGTATTATAGTGTTTGATTTGATCGATATTGTTTGAATGAATGTTTTAACACTAGTTAAGTGTGATGGCATCATTAGATAGAGAAAATGTTAGCTATTGTGGAGACATTCATAGAGAAAAGGGAATTTCCACCTCTATGTGTGCGGTGCTATGTGTTTTCTGATCTCTGCTAACTCTTTGCCTCACCTCTTTTTGCGGTCTGTGTAGATCATCAGTTCCTCCACACCCTGTGGAGATTTCTTCTTCCGCAGCTGTTGGACCTCAGAGTCTCAACGAGTCGATGTGGCATCATCCACTACATCATCTGGCAGCAGAAGTAAGAGCTGCTCCCCTGCTGAAGAGAGAGTCCGTGACATTACCAACATTGTAAAGAAGTGTAATGAGCTGGATCTCAACGTTATCATCATCTGGAAGGTACATATAACAAACTCTATCAACGTGTCAAATAGGCAAAGAGAGTCTCAATATGCTGGACCTCCTTTATGATATAAGGTCTGGGAGCCAAAGTTTACAGGGAGTCAGTCCACTTCAAGATTGTCACATTTTTTACGTTATACAAAATTGCAATCGCAACTTTACTGGAAAATTTTATACAAAATCCTGTAAAAAAAAAACTGTTCAGAAAGATATAATTTTTGTCCTCACTCAGAAACATAGATTGCAAATTAATCCCAATCAGTCTTTTGGTGGGTGTGTGCGGTATGAGGGTTCGGGGAGCTCAGCTTTTATAAGATCCAAACTCTTAGAAAAACAGGTTGAGAACCTACTGGGTTACTAGATCTGACTAAAGACAGACAACATTGAAATTTTCCGTTTGTGATGTGTGTGTGTCTGTACAGGCCTATGTCATCGAGGACAATAAGCAGCTGATCCTTGAGGGCCAGCTCAATGTTGCGCTGCAGACCATCGGCAAAGAGGCCACTTCTCTGCCACCTAAACAGGTAGACAAGTTTAAAGTCATGCTGCATCCTTGCATATGTTACATTACGAGACCAAAATACAAATAATCAAATCAAAAAGACACTTTCTTCTTTAAAATTATACAGAATGAGCAAGTCATCTCGCTGGGCCTTCATTTAAAAAAATGATTGATAACTTTATCAATCCCTGAGACTCTATGCATGTGTGTTTTTGTTGCAGGAAGCTCAGGAAATGGTGCTGCTCAAGTTTAAATCCGAGCTGCCTACTCCAGTCATTACTCCCTCTGGAGAACTGTCCCAGATCATCAAAACTAATCTGCACTACCCTGAGACCTACATACATCCATTCGTCCAGAATAGGTGGAACACACACTCAACCAGTCACAGATTCTTGCTGTCCTTCAATGTGCCATTAATTTTAAGAAAATGGGGCTGTTCCCTGAAGATCTCTCTGCATTTCCCGCTGAGTGATTGAACAACAGCTTTAACTAGTTAACATCTAGTGAATCAAAAAGACTGCTAATATTTGAAATCAACAATTAAACAAATACATCCCTTCCTCCAGTGCTGAAAATTGCTACTATTGCTAACATCGAACCAGCAGTATCTCTTGGCAACCTAAAAAGAAAGTTGAATATGCTGAGGTATATTTGTTACCTGACACAAAGCACAAACACTAGCAAACACAGCTACAACTACAGCCCATCAATACTGACCTAGAGTATATGTTCCATTAAATACTAATGTTACCCAGCAGAAACAGAGCAACCTCTTCCTCCATCATCAGGACTTGGAACTCTCAGGTCTCCATTGTCAATTCTAATGTAGCCCTTTTTTTTAAATTTATCATAAAGCTTTTTTTTGCCATTTATTCTCTTTTGACCTTCTCCTTGGCTCTTTCTCTTTTGGCGTTGTCTCATTTACAATTAGATAATATGTTAGCAAGCGCTAGATTTGACCCCTTCCTCTTATCACTTTGCACAAGCAAGAGATGAGCATTCTTATTCTGAGCCATGTGTTTGGTTCTCATTTACAGCTGGGAACAAACAATCTCATAGATTGGACAGTCAGCAGACTGTGAGAAGATATTTGCTATATTTGAATTTGACAATAAGTGTATTGGAGTACATTCCCTGACACAAACTAACGTCTAAAGAAGCTGTAGATATTTTTGCTTAAAGGTAGTAAAAATAACCTCAACATAACAATGCCCCATTTATAGAATCTTAAACTATTATACAATACTAGTATTAAAAATGTGGTGTTTTCTTTGATTTGCACAGCAAAGGATAAACAGGTTCTTGGCAAGCAAAATGGGTACTTTTTTTTGTTGTTTTTTTTACACCCTGCACACACACAGTAGTCATACAGATGACCGTAATAAAATATTTGCTTGATGAAAATCTGATCAGAGATTTTTTTCTTTAGACAATATAAAATGTGAGTATTTTTTTATACATGGTTTATTGGAAAATTTTGTGATAACCTTAACAACCTTACATCAGTAACCTGTCATAAAGAAGTGATGAGTGCAGCTGTTTTTCTCTGTCCTCAGTCTCTGTGTGGTGCCTGTTACTCTGATGTTGTCCAACTGTTCTTCTGCTCAAGTCGATGTCATCATTAACCTACGGCACAAAAGCACCAGGTACATTTCTTAATAGAGGTTGTGTGAGTCTATATATGCACTGTGTTTATCTATGTCTGTCTAATTATAGATGCTACTAAGGACATTCGATTATCTAGCCCTCAAATGTTATTTTAGACAGCAGTAAACTTAATATGATATCACAATTCATATTATGATATTTATGTATGCATCCATCTCTGGCTACAGTTATATCAGCAGAGTATTTCTATATCAGAACAGTTTATGTTTTCTGACATACATGACATAGCACCAGCTACTGTTAGCATTAACAACATGCCAAAAACATTTGATAATTTATGGGATGTGCCTGGTTTAATCTCAGACCCTGCAATTAACATGTTAAAGTGTCCTTGAGCAAGACAATGAACCCCAAATTGTTTCTGATGAGGAGATGGCACCCTGTGAGATGGTCACTGCCCCCAGTGTATGAATGTGTGTTTATATGGGTTAATGCAAGAGTGTTGGCAATCCATATACCTACCCTTAAACTTAAACCTTTTTTTTTTTTTGCAGATTTTTTCTGTATTTATAAAAAGATAGAAAAAAAAAATTGTCCCACATTAACATATTATGGCAGTTTCAGTTCTTGATTGGGGACTGATTTCAGCCACGTCTTTATATATATGTGTGATCAATATTTTCATTATTTCATGGTAAGCAGTCTGGTTACATGCATTTCCGGGAAATATGTTCAAAAGCTTGAAAATCGGTGTGTAACCTGAATTTCTATTTTTAAAGCAAAGTTTGTTTTAAGTGCATTGCAAAAAAATATTTTGTTTAGGCTGCAGAACTTCAGTGAAATACAAAATTTTGTACAACTGTCATGACTGAAACAGTCAAAATATGGTGTGTCATGACCCCTATAACACTTACTTAATACCTACTGAAAAGTGAAGTCCACAGTTCTTGCAGAACAGTTCAGAAACTCTACGGGCAGTCCAAAGACTTCTTCCCTGTCCGTGCTCATGATGAAATAGTCTTTGGTTCGTATTTTCCACAGCTTGCTCTGTGTTCAAACATAGATTTTGAGTGCAGGCAAAGAATGGTCAGTTGAATATAGTGAGAAGATATTTTTATGAATATTTTTTGTTCCCTCTTCCCTAAATATCCGGGCAATCTATTCGAAGTACCTTCACAAGTGGGCCATAAACACCAGAAAGGACCTCTCACACCCTGGTCACGCCATGTTGTCAACTCTTCCCCTCAGACAGGCACTGGGCCCTGCAGGCAAGGACAAACAGGCTGCAAAACAGCTTCTTCCCAAAAGCTGTAGTCAAACTGCTGAACTCTGCCTTTTTACAAGTTTTTACAAGCTAAGATCTTCATCAGTTCATTGGTCATGTCAGTAAGTGTTGGGAAGTGGCAGCTGGTGCCAATTTCAAAGCTTTTAAATACTCTGACTCTTTTGCCCTGTGCAAACACCTAGCAACCACGGGTCCCTTTAAGCAGCTGTGTAAGACTCTGAAAATGAAAGTTGTGGATTCTCACCTTGCAAAAGAAGGTTACAAGAAGATGGCAAAACGTTTTTAGCTCACAGTTCCCACAGTCTGAAATCTGAGATCTGGAAGACCAAGAAAAATCGTGTGAGGACTGCTCGTAAGCAGTCCTCATCATAAAATCCAACATCAAAAGTATGCAATGAAACCTCTACAGAAGCCTGACATGACTGTTTTAGAAACAAGTGCTGTGGACTGATGAAGTTAAAATAGAACTCTTTTGCCACAGTCAGCAAAGGTATGTTTGGGAAAAAAAAAAAAGAGCAGCATTTCATGAAAAGAAGACCTTGCCAGCTGTTAAGCATGGGGTGGATCTGTCATGCCATGGGGTTGTGTTGTAGCCAGTGGCACAGGAAGCATTATACAGGTAGAGGGAAGAATGCCACTAATTACCAGCAAATTCTTGAAGCAGATATCACACTTTAAAAAAAAAAAAAAGGAAGTTGAAGCTTAAAAGAGGATGGATTCTACAAAAGGATAATGATCGGAAAGCATACTTAAAAATCCACCATGGACAACCTCAGGAGATGTAAGCTGAAGGTTTTGGAATGGCCCTCACAGTCCCCAGATTTAAACATTAACAAAAAATCTGTGGGTAGATCATAAAAGAGCTGTGCGTGCAAGGCTGCTCGAGAATATTACAGAGCTAGAGGTCTTTTACAACGAAGAATGGGAGAAAATCTGAAAATACAAGAATTGAAAGACTTTTAGTTAGCTATAAAAAGCGTTTGCAAGCTGTGATATCTGCCAAGGGTGTCCTAATAAGTATTGAGCCTGTAGGGTTTCAAACTTTTGCACATGAACTGTGTTTTAATTTTTTTATTTTTGATTCAATTTATGAAATATAAAGTAACTATGCATTGATGTTTGGGAGTAATATTGTCCATATCCTACAGGGACTGTTTGTATCTTTTCAATTAACAAATCATTAAAATATGCTATTTGTCAAGGGGTGGCCAAATTTGGCATACAACTCTGTCCGTCCGTCCGTCCAAGCAAGATATAAACTCAATCTTAATAGGTCTTTGTAACCCTTTTTACTTTATATGTTGTGTTTCAATAGTGTCACTTTTTTAAAGACTCATTTATACAGTCATTTTCCACATTTGACAGCATGTCTCCACCAGAATAGGCATTGTTCAGCTGAGGTCACAAGTGTTGAAATATAATGATGAGTATAGTAAAGCCCTTCAAAAGAAGAGATCTTCATGCAAGGCTTACCTCCCACATTTTATTCTGGTGAATTAGTTTGCTGTTTTTTTTTACTTTTCTTTTCTTTTAATTACATAACACGTTTCAGTAAAAAGAATAACTAGTTATTAAAGTGCTCAACCCAACAGAGAACATTTGTTTGAGTACATGTGATTTGAAGAAAGAATCCTGTTTCCAGAGTGTATCCAGTCATTCAGTAAGAGCAGGTTGCTGCTTCACACTGTGGATGGTTGTCTTAGTCAAAGTGAACACTTTCTCTAAGCGGTCTATCCATCTTTCTTATTTTCAGCCCAGAGTCTGCAGAAGTGCATAGCTTGTTCACCTGGGTGGGCCAGAGCCAGTACAAGCGGCAGCTGAAGCCTCAGGAAGTGCTGTGCCTTACACTGCAAGCCTGTTTTCTCCAGGCAGGAGTCTACAACCTCAATACACCAAAAATCTTTGCCAAGCCCTCAGAGCAGGGTGCCATGTGTGAGACAAGTCAACAGGCATCAACTCCAGCCCTCATCATCATTAACAATGCTTGAGTGCAGCATCATGGCCTCCACACAGGGGGCCACACCTTTTACTCATTATCACTGGACAGAATGAAACACCATCATTTGTACACATCACCCAAATATAAAAAGTTTATAGTTTATCAAGACTAAAATACTGATATTACAAACAGTTTTTATGGACCTCCCAACTACTTTGTTTCATCTGCTGGACACCCAAGACTTTCAGTTTCATGTTCCCTTTCCTCTACGCATCACTTTAACCAGCCCATACAAATTTACCTCTCACCCCCACTCCATGCCTCTGACTCCATCCACACAGTTACACCAGCGGCTCAACTCCCTGCCTGTGTTTGGATCCTGACAGTTCAACCAATCAACGTGGGTACGTGTTCTGAGCAGGGTGTGTACCCATATCAAATCATGTTACCAAGGTGTCACTCTGTGTACTGAACTGACCTTTAGCTCCAGACAGCACCTGACAGTGATCTATGAAGTAATGACATGAGTGAACTTCCTGAATGGACTGTGTGGTACTTTCTATGATGATGGAACAAGAGCTGTTTATATCCAGGATATAACACACCTCTCCTCCCACACTTTTTACTGAGTTAGCGATTTCTATAGTAGCTGTCTATTGACTAAACTCAATCTTACTGCCCCTTTCTGTGATTTCACCCTGTCATCACCTCATGTTGATTTTCATCTAACCTATCCAATCACTGTACTCTTTATCAGTGTGTTTAATCTCTCCATATCAAGGTTCACCTATTTAATGCATTGACTTAACATTATGAAAAATCTGTATTATATTTATGTAACAAATTGGATGTAAATAGAAATAAAAATGTAATTAATGATGTATATATATGGTGAAAGACTGATTTAATCTGTACTCTATCTTTAAATTATAGAGAACATACTGCTATGGGGGAAAAAAAAAGATTTATTTAGTTTTTTTTACACTGTAATTACATTTAAGAGTCCAAAACAGTCACAACAGCTGAGGATATGAAATAACTAAATGATCTGCTATTGGATAAATTAGGTAATTCATTTATACTTAAATTAATCAAAACAAATACATTTCCTGCTTTTGCCACCCCATTTAGTTCAAGTACAAATGCAAACTGAAATAAATCTTGATTGTTGAATTTTGTGAAATGACTAACATCCTCTATCCAAATTTTATATGGTTAATAGTTAAATAAGGTTAGATTTAAGAAGATCTTCAAAAGAAGATAATCTAGATTATAACTGCAGATATCATCTGACAGAGTTGTGGTTTTCTGCTAAATCATTAATCAGTTAAATGCCACAAACATCAGCACCACACTCTTAACTGTATATTTTACTGTATACACCAAAACATTTGATAATACACCTGAAGCCAGAACCAGCAGAATATTTTTTTTAGTATTTTTTTGCAACCTTTTGACCTTTTTAGATATACACAGACAAAAATAAACCAGGTTGGCATGTGACATACAGTTATTTCCTCATCTTGAAAGAAAGCAGGCAGAATCCTTACCACCCTATTGCACAATAGAAGGCAGTAAGTCAACTTTGAGAAATGAGATAGGGTTTGAATCCCCAAGTAATGAGTCCTAGCAATATGATCCCCGAATTCACTTCTTCCTCACATTTTAAAAGGGCAAAAGGGATTCAACCCACACTATTGCAGATTGCAGAGTATTGTTATTATTATTATTAATCTTATATGTCATGGCTGAAATTGCTTTGAACAGAATGAGATACAAACATAAAACAACCGACCCGGTAATTGGAAATATGTGTTTTTGAAGAAAAAGAAGCACAGGCAGGCTAGTGTAATTAAAATTTTAAGAAATGCTGCTGTGCTGCATAATAAACTGTACTGCATGACAAGCATTTTCTGCTCTGTTATTATAAGAGACAGGTTAAACAGTCACTTCCATGCATGTCCTCACACATGCATGCTTGCATGATAACAGAACAGTAGAATTGACAAAACTTTAACAAGAAGCATTTCTTGCTGATGTGTTTATGATTTTTCTGACACTGCAGTGGAAAAGTCTCATCTTGCTTCCTGGAGTTACATCTTATCCTGATGAAACTTAAACAATGGCTCATCCAGAGTCTCAATTCTGACTTAGCACAAATTCATTACTTCACACTGCAGCTACATTACAGGCAAAAGGTGTTATTTTGTGGTATTCTCACACACATAATTTATTCTTGAAGATAATGGCAACAAGCATGAAAATATGGGGTGATGGTAGGCTCAGGATATTGAAGTCCTACCCAGTATGCCTGACAAATGAACTTACCTAAATGAAATGATGGCAGTCATCACATTCCCATATTGTATGTTACTGAAAATAGTGATACTTAAAAAAAATCTCAAAACTACTAGTTTTAAAATTTTAACTTTTTCATGTAGGCACAGAAAACTACATATACAATTCCTCAATAAAATATTTTGTAATGACACAAGAACAGATGACTCTTAACACAATCATTTTCAAATGAGATAACTAAGGATCAATGTGACAGTAATTATAAAAGGACAAAGTACCACCAAAATTCTCCACACAGGATTGGATCATTGATACTCACAATGATGCGAAACACAAAACCTCATACAAAATCTACCTGAAATTTATGTGGTTGTCTGATTGGGCTTTTAAAGCGAGTAAAATCTAAGGATTGACAGCAAAAATAATGCATTCATTCTCCTGCAAAAGATATGAACAACTCCCCACCCACAAAATGTCAGGAGTTACAACAAGGCATGATCCTGATGCTTTTTCGATGAAGATATGAAGACATCACTAGTGTTGCGGCTTACTTAGCTTTAAAGTGCTTTTTGGAAAACACTGCAGTGTTGCTTTTCATACATAACATGCTTTTATTTCTGTATGTGTGTCCAGCAGTCTAAACATTGAAGTATGGACATGGATTTGGCCTTTTTTTTGTTGTTGACTTAATGGAGGTTTAATGAGAAGCCTCACCAAAGTTTGGGGGTAAAACAGCCCTCATGCCTTTTTTGTGCGTAACATTAAAACTGATATAACCCTCATCATTTTTTATGACAGTGATGCAGTAAGTTGCAAGACTCCACTTTTTTTTTTTACTATAGAACAGAAACTACAGCCCCTGGTTTCTGTTATCTGATAGCTGCTAGGTTTATAGGCTTACAGGCCTCAAATAAAGCTAATTCTGACCTGATTTATTATGTGAAAAATACAATTTTAGCTTCAGAATGTTTGGAAGATATGCATTTTGTGAAGAAGAGGTCAGCCTGATATTTACTTAAGTGACTATGTGGCCAAGGAATCTGTCATCATCTTTGCTTATGTTGTATCAGGCTGTGATACAACCCATTTGACACATATGCAGGGAATAAATTGTCAGTGAACCATCCTGGTTCCTAAACCATGCCAATGTGGTTTACTCTTTTTCGGGCATCTGATCTTTGAGTACTCTTGTTGTTGTCTGTTTTACTATTTCTGGATTTGTTGTGAGGGGTTTGGCTGATGGCTGTCTAAAGCTCCAGGCTCACTTGACCACCACTTACCTCTGGCTCGTCCACATCATTAGTGTTGACACATTTGTTGAAGCAGCTTCGCCTACAGTTTATGCCCACCTCTGCTGAATTTCCGGTCAAGCTCTCACTCTGAACAACGAATTCAGCGTTCTTATCTGCTTCACTTTTTGCTATAAAACCTCCTGTCTTTGGTAAGCCTGTTTCTTTTTTTCTTTTTTTCACTGGAGATAAGGGGTTGTCCCCTACTTTCATCTCTGAATAAAATGTTGGTGACACCTGACCAGGTGCAGTATCTAACCCCCTCTAAACTCAAGGTCAAAGGTGCCTTCATTTGTCCAAAATAAGATTTCTGCCCTTGTTCTTTTCACTTTTGATTACATTTCTGCTCTGGTAATAAGGTCCAATTGTTCCATTTTCATCTAATAGGTCTGATGTAAATATGCGACCACTATCTCCTCTGTCTTCAATGGATGTGGAAACCTGTCATATGGCCACCCTGAATGATTTCATTCAAACCTTCCAATATCTCTTGATCTCCAGAGTTTTGTCACCTGTCAAAGATTTTAACTGTTATTAAACTTTACGTGAAGTAACATTAGATTATATTTCTTTAATTGCAATCACTTCAGATTGCTGCCTCTAAACCTTTGCTCTCTAAAGACATAGTGTCCCCTTTAAGTGTCTGGTAACAATGCTTTTTTCCTCTTCATGAGAACTTGTACCTGACGTGTCTTATTTTGCACTTTAAACATCTTGGTCACCTGGGATGGTTATATTTTGCTGAAACCAAAATGTCTTCCTTTTCCGCATCGTGTATGTTGTCTAAAGATTTTTTATCATGTGACTGATGACTTGCTCCAGGTGCGTCTTCTCTTTCTCTTGCTTTATTTTGGTCATCTGAAATGCAAATTATTTGCACCTCCTCTTTCTCTCCAACATTGACATCTGAGGTGACCTTATCCTCCACTTCAGGACATACATTAGATGAATATTCTTCATCACTGATATCCTCTTCATCTAAGATGCTAGTTCTTTGCTTTACCTCTTCCTCCACATTGTCTTGTTTTGCTCCATCACTTCTGTCCTCTAATGTGAGCTTATTTTCTAAAATTGGACTTTCTCCTGATGTAGTTTCCATTGTAATCTCTTCTTGGTCATCTGTGATTTTAATATTTTTCACCTCAATATCCTCCTCTTTATGTGAGATTGAACTATCATCCTCTTCAGAACTTGTGTGTTCAGTATCTTCTTTTACAGACGCTTAATCTTGGTCATCTGGGGAGTCTAAATTTTGGTGTACAGCTGATACCACTTCCTCCAAAGCAGCCTCATCTTCTTTTTCATCAAAGATGTTATTTTTTTGCATGTACACCAACTCTCCTCTCCCCTCTGGGGTTAGGAGGGGGGTTCAATGTCTCCACCTTTTGAGAACTTGTGTTCAATGATTCTAGTCTTTCAGTGTCTCCATCTTGTCTATCAACCATACTGAAGCTCTGCTGTGAGGCTGCTTCCTCTTTAATGATTTCCTCTTTCTCTCCATCACTCATAATATCTCCATCCAATTCAACCCTTTTTGCTGCCTGTAGATGTTGTTCTGCAGTTGTTGACACAGAAGGACCCTTTACATGAACTTGTCTGATTTCTTCTGACATTAAATTCGGATCATCTATGTCTCTTTCAACTTGGTTAGTAAAAATAGTCCTCACCGTATGCAGTGGTGTTTTTAATTTGGCATTGGCATTATCCATCTTTGCAACCCATTCATCATTTTCATCACCTTTACTAAGTTCTGGCATTGTTTCTTGATCAGGGATAGACTTCTGTTCAGACTCATTAACAGTGTTAGCTGGAAGCTCAGTCCACAAAGAGTGGATTCATGTGCATCAGTGGTGACACTAATTACTACTTCTCAGAAGTAGTAATAACCTCTTTTGTTTCTGAAATAACTTTCTTTTGTGGATTGACATCTCCACCATGTTCCCTTTCATTTTGATCCTCAGTTACTTCATTTAAATGACATTCTGACACAACTTTAAAATCTCTTTACACAAAGCTTTTATGTATGTTGACCTGAACAAGTTCTCCTTCTTCAGTGACATCAGTGACATCAGTGACATCAAGTCCCAGTGGGAAATCTGAGGTGGACATTTTAATGACCGCAGATACATCTTTGATGGAAAAGCTTTCAAAGGAAACAGGGTCTTCCTCTGTGAGCTTTTCTTGTGGGTCACTGAAATTGTTTCTCAGATTGATCTGTAAATGTGCTTGATGGAGCTTCAGTTATGGTAATCAATGGATCAGGGACAATTTTGTCTATTGTTTCTCTTGGTTTTTCAGCCACTGCAGTGGACTGCTCAAAAGATGTCTCTAGTACATCTGGCTCTGGTTGTGATTTCACCATATCTTCCTTCATATTTTCATTTGATGATTTATCAAATTGTTTTGTTGGATACTCTTTAATGACACGTTGAACCACTTCACTAGCATCTTCATCATCTGATCTTGTGTGCTCATTTAATGTATAGGTATAATCATGAATGTTCTGATCACTAGCAGCCTTAAACAGAGTTTTAATCCTGAAGTCTTGGTTCGAAATTGTATTGGTTTTAGCAGCTTCAGCACTAATAATGGTATTTACATTATTGGCCTTGTCTTTTTTGGTGAACGTATTTTAGATGCTTTAGGAACACCACTGTCTTTCACTGTTATTGGTACTAGAGGAATTTGTTGAAACGGATTGACACTGACCTGTCTTATCCCAACTGTACCAGCTGGCGAAGTTTTGTTCCGACCAACATCTGGAATAAATGACACCACATGTCCCATTCCCATTTTTGGCTGCCTAATAGTGACCGGCTCTAACCCCAACTGCCCAGGCTGTCCAACCCATGTTTGCCCCATATTATAACCTCATGAAACCCCACCCCCCCCACCCCCCTTTTACCAACTGTGGGTTCTGGCAGGATGACAAACACATTCCTCTGGGCTGCTGGACTCCCCCTGAACGCTCCCTGAGGAGGTGCCACCTCTTTTACTAGGATAGCACCTCTGGGCAAAATGCCCTGCAGTGAGCCTGGGTCCATCCCTGCCTTATTTGAGCCCTGAAACACACCTGGGGTCAAAGATAGCACTGGGGAAGGACTGGTAGGGCTGGCAGTGGGCTGGATTATTAGCCCAGAAGCAGAGGCTTGGGGTGCACTGATCACAAGTCCAGAAGAAGGACTGTGGTCCGGTGACTACATACAGGCCTTGAAAATTAGCTCCATGAGTCCCATCTGCTACCAAAACCGTGTTCTGAAGCTGTGGTTTGACTATATATTGCAAAAGCTGTAGTATAGTGCTAGTAGTGTAGTAGACTGGCTGCTGCTGGAGTAGCACTGTCTGAGCATGACGAGGCAGAGTAACAGCCTGGCTGATGTTAGGAATGACTGATGCTTGTTACATTGGAGTGAGGAAGGGTAAGAGATGGAAAAGAAGTGCTCACATGGCTGACAGATGATTTGGAGATGATATTTTTTCTTTCTGTATGTTTCTTCTCAACACGTCTTGTTTCAATGTGGGGCTTAACAACCGACTTGACAACATTAACTGTAGTGCTGACAGCACTTGCTTCTTTGTGCATCAAGGAGGCTTTCCCAACTGGGGTCTGGGTCCCTTTGGGGGGCTATCACAAGGGCTAAGACAGGATTTGTTAACTCTGATGTTGTCAAATTTGTACATGTTAAATACAATTATGATGACAGATTAACTAGACAATCTATACAAAAGCTTGTATATAAAACTAATTAGATAGAAGGTATATTGTATTGTAATAAAACTCAAATATATAGATTTTGAATTAAAAAGGTTTGGATTAAGATGCCAAGATGCTGAGATAGCCCCCCGCAACCCCTAACAGGATAAGCGGTAGAAAATGGATGGATGGATGGATTAAATAGATAAAGTGGCTTTTAATTGTAGAATAGGTGTAAACCAGGGTAGTCATGATATCAGATTTTCACTCTACAATTTTTGTCTCTGTAAGATTTTACTGAAACTGTTAAAATCTATAGAAATTGTCATCTGCAATGAGATTCTGAATGTCCATACACTGTATAGTATCTTCTAGTACACTGTTGCTGCATTTACTTAATAATGTGAAGGTACTACCTGCTATGAAAAAAATAAGAATGTAAAGTTATATTATACACAGTACTATCATTTGTGTATCATTAAGTGTTAGTCAAGTGTAGCTTGGTTGACCCTCCTCAGCATATTGCCTACAAACAACTTTCCCTTTTGACATTAATTTTCCATATACTGGGATTATATCTGATTATTGGTGAACTAAAATATGAAGCTAAAGCAGTTTCCCTTCACTTCTGTACCCATGCCATTTCTAATGGAGGAATGAAGGTCTCTGTAAAATAAAAAGGGTGGTCTCAACCTATTCTACATGCCCTGTAGTGAATTGGCTCTATATTTACTTGACTCTTCCTAAAAAGAAGACAAAACGGCTGCTGACCTTGTCTTCGCCTCTGGCTTCAATGTGATAAAATATGAGGTGTTCTTTGCCCTCAAATGGAATGTCACTAAATTGGTCAGGAAAGATGGTGTCTGCTTCTCCACATTGACAGAACAGCAACAGAAGAGGGATGACTGCAGAGAGAAATTAAGATGATGATGATTATTAATATAATACTTATATTTCCTCAATTAACATGCAAAAATTTAGTATGGGTTTTTCTGTTGAGTTTTTAAGACATAATCATACATAATCGTTGTCATACTTATCTTTCTTAAAAAGGATAAGTCCTTATTAATTCTTAATAAAATAATTCTGTCCAATCCAGTACCAACTCTGACATTCCTTTCACATCATATACTATATGTAAATCAGGGTGCTTTTCCCAGCAATCCAAAAGTTTTCAGTGAACTAAAATGTTATACATTAAACTAAATAACACTAAGGTGTACTGCAGTACAAATGTCATCAATATTCATCTTTTTTTTTTTACAACTTTTCTCCTCCATTGAAAGTCTGTTTTCTTTGTTGATGCAAACTGTTGTATGTCATACACATTTAGCAGCTTTTGAATATGCCAGTAATTACATCACAGAATGTACTGTATCAGGTAACATATTTGTTTTGATCTTCTGCAAAGCGCTTGTTAAAATGTAAATGATTACAACATTCAGTAATGCAAGATGAATAATTCCTTGACCTTTAAACATATATATAAAATTTTGATTTATGTGGATATATGCTGACACTTAGAAGTCATTCACAAAATAAATTAAAGTGGAGGAATTCTGAATTTAATTATAATATACCTCATCTAATCACAACATCAACATTTGGTAGGAATAATGGGGGCTTATCCTAATTTTTTATACTTGTAGTTTTTAGCTTTTGTAAAGTTATAAGCTGAAACATCAAAAAGTGTTCAATCTCATATGTTAAGGAATCCTTTAAAAAAAAAATTCCTGGATCCTTGTTTTCTCACCATTAATAACATCTATTTCCCAGCTGCCTTGTGTCCTTTCAGGTATGATTGTGATTGTGAATGTGAATGGAGCAGCGTTGGGGCTGAAGTCCTGATCAAAGCCAGTGACGTAGACAGTTTTTTGATCAGAGCAAAGACTCTTGTGAGTGGCACTCAGGGTTGGACAGTGGTCGTTGGACACTGTGATTTGGATGGCAATAGTTTCTGTGGCTGTTGTGGATGGATTATCTGGGGATGATAAAAGCTTATTGGGTCAAACAGCACAAAGGAACACTCTAGAAATGTTAACAGTCATCGAGGCATGAGTCATGAGCTTTTCATTTTTGAATATTTGTAAAACTATAAAAGTTTTTTATAAACTAGGCAAGTTTTTGGTTCGCTGGTAACTAGTGACTCTGGCAGTATCACAGTGTTGCCAGGCACCGTACGTAAAGTCCCCAATTTAGGTTGCATGTATTTTTTGGTTTTCTGCACCAGATAGTATACCATTGCCTTACAGCACTGTGGGATGGGCTGGATCTTGCTCTCTAAAGATATGAAACATGCAAGAATACTACAGCTGTCTCAAATTCTGGGAGGAACTTGATATTTCAGCTTTTTACAAGACTGTGGAATTAGTTTTTGTTTTGGGCATTCTGGACCTTGAATGCCCTAATGCTGCGGTTATCTATGAAAATGCTTTAATACACTGGTGAGCACTAAGGAAAAGAATGGGTATGAAGATTGACATGGAGATGGCCTGTTCTCTGTTGGACAGGCAAGGTTACCTACACATTTGTGCTAACAAGCCTAATTAGCTTGCTAAAGCATAGACTTTTCTACAACAAATGTAATATTCCCACAAAAGTGTAGCTTGCTGTGTATGTTGCTCAAACACCACAGCCTACTATTTGGTTTTGTGTGAATGGTCTGTTGACAAACCAACCACCAACTAAAAAATGAAGTCCATCTTGACCTGTTAACTATGCTGTGGAAGCAAATAAAAGGCAGCCAAATTATTTTTTGTTTCCTGCCAACATCTTAAGTTGGAGGTAGCTTAATGTAAACAGCTCCAACACCTCCAATGTTCACTAATTAACACAACTTAGAGATGTAAAATAAATACTTTCACAATCTTAAGTCACTTATTGCTGGTGCTGTTCCCTCCTCACCACAGCTTTATAACATGGAAAACATTTTTACACTGCCACTGTCACTGTCATGGCGGTTTTTTGACTTGAAAAACGGAGAAACACAAACACTAACCTGACTTCTTCCGTCTGTTTTCCTGTGTCTGGATCAACAGCAGCAAACACTGTGATTATCCCATCCAACAAGAAGGCACTCAGAGTGCAAACCTTCCAAGAGGCAGTTAAACTTGCAATAACATTTACTCTCCAGCAATAAATGCTTAACGTTCAAGGTCTTTTTTTTTTTTTTTTTCTTTCTGTGTGGTCATTTTTTAGCATTTTACCAGACTGTGGTATTAGTATGCGTTTTTGGCATCCCCAAGTGTGGTTATTGGATCAAAGTCATTTAATGTGAAAAATAGTACATGTTAGTGCCATCTGGCAGGTGACACAATTAAGTGGTCCTAGCTATGTGATGATTTTATTTTGGTGTTGGAAACATATTTCTGCAAGAAAGCCTGTTCTTTGAATTTGTCATATGTGTTTAGTTTGTCTGTGGCTTCAAGGTCTGATAAATGGTCTGATGCTGTACACTTATATGCTTGTGTGTTCAGATGTGAAATGTAGTTATTTATGATGTTGTTTTATTGAGTTTATGTTAATGTAAAAATCCTTTTTATTCATGATATGTAAATTTCAAGTTCAGCTACCACATAGATGAGATGACACTGTTTTCGTTTTCTGTCTCTATTGATCTATTTTCTATTTAATCTATTTTCTTATACTATGGTGCTACCATCCCCAAATGTCTGAATAGAACATAGATCATCACTGTATAATTGATGATATCATTTCATTAATAGCTTAAACAGTGAACACACTGTATTCAGGACCTCCATTTCATTTCTTATTATTGGGAAAAAGCCATTATTGATGTTTCCACCAGGGATAAAAATCTGTTAAATGCCCCGTTGCTCTTTTTCTGCACCACCCAGTAACTAAAAAGTGGAAGCTATAACAGAGCTTCTTATCTTACTTTATCCTATATCTCGGGTTAGGAAATCAGAAATACTCAAGTAGCCTAATACGTTCTTTTTTTTACTGTGTGTGTGTGTATAAATGTATGTGTTTGTCACCTCAGAATGTTCCAGAGTCGGGATATTGTCATTGATGTCCAGGACCTTGATCTCCACAGTTCCTGTCCCTGTCAACCCCCCTGGGGCTCCTCCCATGTCAGCCCCCTTTATAACCAGTTTGTCAAGTTCGACAACAGTGCTGTCTTTTCCAAGTGTAAAGCTTTGAAACAAAAAATGTGTGCTGAAATGCAGCACACATTTTGCTGCATTTAAAGAGGGAGATGGGGGCTGGATATTCTTTAATAGGTTGGATATTGTGTTTCAAACAAACAGTGAGTAATATTTATTCCTGCTTAAACTTGATTAAAAGACAATTGAATTCAGTACAAATGCTATCAAAAGCTGACAATATGATCATGATGAGTCTTAAAATTACAAGGGGAAGAAAATGTTCTAAAGTATTTAAAACGTGTTTCCAAACACAGACCTCGATATGGAATGAGCAGCGGGCTCACCTCTGTCCAGTGTAGGCTCCTTCACATACAATTTGCCAGTCTTTTCATCAATTTTGAACACGTGGCCTGTGCCTTCAGGCTCCTGATGATGGTGTAGTAGATCTATTAGTCTATCTATTAATTGTTCCAGCTTCGTCGTCAGCTTTCCCGTCAATCTGCATAATGATGGTTCCTGCAGTGGATCACAACAGAACAAAATATATCAGAATAATCCATCAAAAGGGTGTTCAAAACACCTGTTCACAACTGTATCCAGCAATTATTAGGGTGTGTACATAGGCAGTTAATTAACAGTTTTTTGCACAACAAACAGCAGTTTTAGATTTTTTCAAGATAAACTCATCACAGACTTCACTGTTGCCATGCTAAGCTATCGTAGCTTTGCGTAGCAACCACAATACACCACCCCAGTGGATTTGAAATAAAACAATCAAGATTTGATTTAAGTGCAGACTTTCAGTTTTAATGTTTCAAAAACATATGGCATTTCCAGTTTCAAAATTATAGACATTTTCTTTAGAGTGCCTTTGTTTTCAGGGGCTCAAAATGATTTGGATAGTCCAACATAATTGTAAAATATAACCTCAGTTTTTAATACTTGGATGAAAACCCTCTGACTACCTACAGTCTGGAGCCCATGGACATAACCAAATTTTGCGTTTCCTCCGTGGAGATGCTTTGCCAGGCCTACACTGCAGCCAACTTCAGTTGCTTTCCCTTCCCATCATTCCGATACAAGTTTATCTTAGTTTCATCTGTCCAATGAATCTTGATTCCAGAATTTGGGCGGCTTCTTTAGATATTTTCTGGCAAAGTCTAATCTGACCTTCCTGTTCTGTTACCAGCGGTTTGCCACTTGTTGTGAACCCTTTATATTTACATTCATGAAGGCGTCTTTTGATTATAGACTCTGACCATGATCCACCTACCTTCTCCTGAGTATTTTTGACTTGTTTCCATGTTGTCTCCAAGGGGTTTTTCTTCACCAAGTTTTATGCCATCAGCCACTTTAGTTGTCTTCTATGGTCTTTCAGACCTTTTGAGGTTTTTGAGCTCACAGTGCATTTGTTGCCTCTCTAACTTGAAGGTCAGAGGGGCGGCAGGTCCTCAGTCTAGCCTGCACTGTGGCAGGAAAATTGGAAGACACACGTTGTGCTGGTGTTATCTTAACGGCAGCAGGATTTATTCTTCCTATTTACAAAAATATACTTTAGGTATCAAAGATGTCAGTTACAAAACTAACGGCTTTAGCTTCAGTCCCACTCTTGTATAATATGGCCATTGAACAGCGCAAAACCAAAAACATAAAATCACATGTTCTTCTGCTTTACCAAACTACAATACATTGTCACGTTTGGACCCTTTAACCCTTTAATTTATTTCAAAATAATAAACAAACAAAAACATCCTCTTCTGTTCTTATTCAGCACATTTCCTCTATATCCATGAAAATAAATAATGAACTTGTTTTTTTTTTTATATAATGTACTCTTCAACAAAGCAGCTCTTACAATGTTATTTTTAACCAAACTGATAAGATAACTTTATATAGGCAATATAACTGCCTTTGCCCACCATGATGCAGGTCTGCTTGGCATTAGCTAGTTAGCATACATGCCTTAACTTCTATTTACCTCAGTCTCTCTTCAAAACCTGTTTCCTTGACTC
>KV751359.1:2572171-2593014 GCA_001698575.1 Mola mola
GTTTCAACCCCATTAGCCTGTACATAAACTGTTGTGGGCCTTCTCTGTCATTTTGTTTTGCATTACTCAGCTCCTGGAATAACTCAGTACTACTCTTATCTCTAAGGTGTGCCTTCAGAAATCGTTTCAGCTCATCAACAGTAAGGCTATCTTTGGTAATGAGCATGTCTTTGAAAGTACCAGGCTTAATAACCTTGAGCACTGTTCTGATTATCTCAGCCTCTGTGAACCCTTCAGCTAGCCCTTCATCAATTTGCTTACACAGGTTGTTAAAACTAAAGTCAGAATCATAATCAGAAATTTGACCACCATGAATCTTGTATTCTCTACGTGGAAAAAATGCTGCGACATCTGTTAGTTTTACCAAACCAGTTACCTGATCAGCAACCACTGGTGTTGGTGCTTTTGTGCTCATCACTGTTGTTACTACTACTGGTTCAGTCTCTGCGATTGGATCTGTGTACTCTTCATCAGTTCCACGTTGGTCGCATCGTAGCTACAATACATTGTCACATTTGGACCCTTTAACAAATTTATTTCAAAATAATAAACAAACAAAAACATCCTCTTCTGTTCTTATTCAGCACATTTCCTCTATATCCATGAAAATAAATAATGAACTTGTTTTTTTTTTATATAATGTACTCTTTAACAAAGCAGCTCTTACAATGTTATTTTTAACCAAACTGATAAGATGACTTTTTATAGGCAATATAACCGCCTTTGCCCACCACGATGCAGGTCTGCTTGGCATTAGCTAGTTAGCATACATGCCTTAACTTCTATTTACCTCAGTCTCTCTTCAAAACCTGTTTCCTTGACTCACATACAAAACGTTCTCATAAGTCACATGTGCAACTCTTAAACTCCTGCATGTCTACTCAGTTTAAGGCATATTTACTGACCTGTGGTAGGAAAATAGGAAGACACACGTTGTGCTGGTGTTATCTTAACGGCAGCAGGATTTATTCTTCCTATTTGCGTGAACGTCCTATTCTCTACCACAGAGCATCATGCGCCCTCTAGCGGCCCGGATGCGCTACAACAGCGCCACGAAGTGCAATGACCCCCAATGACCAAGCCAAAGCGACGAAACTAAAAAAAACAATAGGGGTGTCCATTTCTCCAATCCAATCTACACTGCTACATTTTCAACCCTTCACACATTCTTTGTTTTTAAGAATGTTTTTGCTGTTTTTTCAGCCTAATGATGGCCTCCTCCACTTGATTGATTTCTTCTTAGACTTTATATTGATAACTCCAGTCAATTCATTCATTCATTCATTTTCTACCGCTTATGTAAAATATGTTGAATGTTCTCTTTTGGTCTTATTATTAAATTAGGCCACCTGGTTGCAACAACTTAGGTCTGGTAACTAAAAAGTCATGGTCATGTTTAATGATATTAAAAAAGTAGTGTTGTAGAATATGGCATATGGAGCACTAGTGTGACATGCAACCTGTTTTCATCGAAGGCCATGCTTGCCTTTCCTTTCCTTTAGTATCTTTGGCAGACTGCACGTCTTACTCTGATGCACAAGGTCTGCTTTATTATAGATACATTTTGGCACTAAAACAACTTGGTTAGTTTTAGGAACTGACTAGTGACTGGTGACTTCAAATTGGATGCAGACTTAAGTTTCCACTGAATTGCATATCCTCTTGGTATTTTCTCACCTTGGAAAGGGTTCCACTACGCGATCTGTTCAAGTCACCTTGATTTATCATTTTTTTGTTTTGAACTTTCTACAGCAATCAATTCCAACACTCTAACAGGCTGACACAATGTTGAGAGAGTAACAGTACCTTCTTTGCTTCCCTCTGTAATATTGCCAGAATGCAACTCAAAATAGGGAGGGTTGTCATTCATATCCAAGATTGTGACTGTCAGTGGGATGTCTGGCTCTGCTGGGGTCCCATTTGTGTACTTGGCCACCCCTGTTATCTGTATGAATAACAGGAAGAGATGGGACATGATTAGACAGTCTATTGATGATATTTTAAGAAGTAAAAGAGTAATAGAGAAACCCAGTTACATATTAATACAATTTTAACAAAACTGTCTCAAGTCACCATCCCTTATTACAATTTACTCCTCCAGTTTTTTTGAAAGAAATCTGACAACTGGACTCCATCCACGTATAAAGATGTTTCAGATGAAAGACGATATGTGGAACATACAGATAATATGGAACATACTTCACTGCTGTACACCAGACTCTCCACAGGGTGAAGTTGTTCAATCTATCAGGCCAGAATTACAGGCGCCCTCATTCGCCACCTGTGAGTGTGTGCGTTACTTCCTGTACCTTGGTATTCAATTCTGATGCTATAGGTCTCCAGAGTGACATTAGTGATAAGAAACATTTGAGAAAGATTCTTCTGGAGAGAAAACCAACTAAAACTTAACTTTTTGTTTGATCAACAAATTCTAACTAAATCATATCAAGATCTGAACAACTTATGATGTACAAATACTTGTGAGGGGAAACTTGGTGACAGTAAATCCTCATGAGTAAAGGAAACAGCTGAATCCAGTTTGCCACCTACAGGTTTCAGTCCATACAGAAACATTTAGAAAGGTCCACCCCTTAAATTGAAAGAAAGACTTACATTGAAGAATGGATATTTCTCGCGGTCCACAAAATCAGTGATGCGTACAAACCCAGTATCATAGTCTACCACAAAGTGGTTGAAGGGTGGCTTGTTAGCCCCAGGTCCAGAGAGATACTTCTCCACTTTTGCCATTCTGTCCTTATCCGAGCGGATCTAACATCAGAACACAAACAGAGAATTCAAGGCTTTATAAAAAATTGTCATGGAAAATGTTATTTTAGTCTTTGAGATTTTTTGTCATGGGAATAATAACATTTTGCCATCGACAGCCATTGCCAGTGTAGTCTATAGTAAGTGTAAGGGTGCTAGGGCACCGCATCTCCTATATTCCAACTAAGAAATAGCTATTTAAATGAAAAATAATCTCTGTTATTTTTATGTTGTGTGTATGGGTATACATTTAATTATCCCTGAAAATCTGTGGTGGAATCATTGGCACCGCTGCCACCACAGATCCTTGTTTCAACTATTTGATGCTGAATCTTCATTTATTGTACACTAGTGTACTATTGTACACACTTGTAGTAGCATGTCAGACTTCTGAACTGGAATCAGACTTCATGAACCGACTTTACTGCCCCAATATAGGGAAATCATATTTTCACTGTAATAGATTAAGTATGATTGTAACCTCCTGTATATTTGACTCAGCTCTTTGACTCTCCAGTAAGAAATGTTGAAAGGCTCATACTTTGGGGGACCCTGTCCACTTGAGTTGTTGGGTCTGTACTCCAACAATAGTATTTACTGTGTGCAGGTGTGTTTCTACCCTTTAATGCAAAATGTTGTTTTTATAGGTGTAATGAACAAACATTTCTGCTGAAATGTGTCATACTCAGTTCATGATACGCTGAGTTCAGCTCTACCCCACTGCCTTTGCTTCTGCGTGCAGGTGAAAAAAGAAACTCTGTGCTGTTTCTTTCCAACCTAACAGTGGTTTAGCACTTTCACACAGTTATGACTTCTGATGTATATGTCTACCTTTATCCAAGGGCTAAATTCTTTCATAATGGTGCCACAGAGAATCTCAGCCAAACAAGTGGAAACAGGTTTTTCACTGCAGGGTTAATGGCATGACAGAAACCAGATTGGTGAACTCCGAAAGCACATCACAATATGCAAACTAAGGGAAGTAAATGTAAATTGACCTTGGCAATGAAAGGCTTGTGGGTATAGTCAGTGTTCTCCATCAGCTTGACAGGAGGAAGGATCCATTCTCTCTTCCTCCTACTCAGTGTCTTTGGCCTCTTCTCTCGTACCTCAGCACTGAGCACCTGAAACCAAAGAGCACATTAATGCTGATTGATATATTTTCATCCTCATATTTATGTGAGTATGCACAAGAAACTCAAATGCAATGAAAAGGAAATATCATTATACAAATCCATTCTGACTATGATCCCGTTTAGCCAATCAGATTTTGAGAAGAGCTATGGGCACCTTAATATTTCTCCATATGTAGCACAATTTTATTATTATCACTCATGGCAGGTTTTCCTCAAATCATGCCAGCCTAGCTTTAAAAGAGAGTGTGCAATACTTGTCTCTGAAAGAGTTTTTCTAATAAAAAAGACATTTTTCTGATGGACATAATTAAACGCTCCCACACTCCTCTCCGGTGAGAGGTAGGGCAGGGGCTTGTCGCTCCATGATGGTCTTTCTTCTTCTTCCTCTTCTTCACTGGTTTTCTGCTGCCTGAGGCATTCGCTTAGCAGATCATCATTCGGGGCCATCTTCCTGATGTATTCCTGGATTTTTGCTGTTTCATCTTGGATAATGGCTCTGACGATCACTAATCCTTTGCTTCCCTCTTTCTGTTTAATGTACATCCTGACGTCTTCGGCCTCCACGTCTCTCGTGTACCTCTTCAGGCGGTCAGCTGGGGCTTTGAGCCTCTGTTTGGCACTCTCCAGTGCCTCAGTTAAGGACAGCTTGCTGTACTTCTTTGGTACTTTGGTGGTCATATCCAGCTCTGACAATGGGCTAACCTCTCTCCGTGCTGCCTTGTTCTTAGGCTCCAACCTTTTTCTCCATGGAGGGTACTGCCCCTTATGGCTCACATTCAACTTGTAGCCAAGCTTCTCTAGGATTATTGTTGCTGTTGCATATATCAGCTTGTTGGTTTCAGTAATGATCAAGGTATGGATAGTATGTAATGCCGCATTCACATCCTCTAGCAGACCTTTTGAGGGTATTCTACCACTAAGCCTTGGTAACCATTCCCGGGGGTTCCAGGTATTATCTTCCTTCTCAGGTCAGCTGCCCTTGTGCTAATGTCTTCTGGGCTTCTCGGGTTGGGCTAGAGTGTCGGGGTGATGAAATCCTCCTACTGATCTATTGTCCTGGCTCCCCCTTGCTGTAGCATCATTTTTTTTTACCTCATCAACATTGTGATTGTGATAGTAATTGTCGATTGTGAACATTGGAACAGTGGGTTAAGTGCTGTTTTCTACATTAGCTTGGATGTAGGTTTTTAAAGTATCCATATGTCCCACATCCGTTGCATACTGTATATCCCGTCTGACTAGGTTTGCTGGTATAGTAGCACTCCATTAATCCCACCCTCTCACTCCTGATCCATGAGTGTCTAGTTATCATCAGGTTCCGCGGGTTCCCCAACACCTGATGATGTTTTGCGGGCCCGCTGATATGCAATGAGTTCTCCCCCGTGTCTCTACTGAGGCGTCAAAGCTGCATCTACCCGGGAGGTGTGGTAGCTGTCGTGCTCTTGTTGGTTTCTTTATCAGTAGTCAGTATTCCCTTCCTCATCAAGTCCTCTGTTGCTTCTTGTGCATTATTCAATTTTAAAGGTCCATCTTCATAAAAGGTTTTTTCTGGGTGCCAGTGTCTGGAATCTGAGTCCATTTTCTTTTATCACCTTCTTCATCGGTGCATATTCATTCATTTCTTCATCATTTATGCAGGATAATCATGGTCAAAATAAACCCTCTTTCCATTGAGATATACTGTATGTCCTTCTTTCTTCATGCTGTATTAAACACCACTTCCTTGGTTTTATAAACAAGAAAGCAAACGATCATGGATCTCAGTACTATTTATGGAGCTGATTTGAGTCCGAATAATCTGTGGCAACGTTGTATCTTCAGGTCAATGTCCGAAAGTGATAGTTCGGACTTGATAAACTTACCCAGGAACTCACACTCATTGTTCCCCTCCTCCCCCTCGGGGATTCCAATCCTAGCCTCCTTGTTTTTCAGATCCACTCCAAGTTCACTCAGCTTCTAGTTAACTTCTTCTCTGAAGATCCAGAAATACAACGTGTTTTAATGTAGTAGAATCCAATGTTATATTGTTATCAAAGTTATACTCTGTTTGCTCATGTAGTTTGTGTACAGCGACCAGAAAGCTGTGGTCTTGGTTGGGTCAAAAGTGAGTTATCACCTGACTGTAACTGATGTAAGTCGACTGATGTCAATGCTGTCTATGGCAACTGTAGTCCACATTCATATTCAATCATATGCAGTGTATGTTTATATGGTTTCAAACAATTTTCTTTACTGCCACAAAAGCTATAAAACCTAGAACAGCAAAGGAAACTGGGTTTGTGTGGAACTAATCAGGTGACATAACAGACTCACTGTTCATGGAGTATCAGTGCATTATTTAATGCATTGTATTATTATTTTGTAAGAGTGTTTTGAGGCTGCATCTGAAAGCCTGTCTCTATACTTGAAAGGAGGTCAGCCTCAAGTTCAGGTTCTATGAGGCGAGGAACTCAGGGTCCTCCTGGATCCAGACTAATTTTTTACACCGTACAGTAGATACAGCTGTATTCTTGTCTTTACAATTTGCGTGTGTTGTGAGTTTTCTGGTGATCTATACTGTGCTGCATTTTCTTCCCACCAGCTGCTAAATGTCTGTACTCTGTCATGATAATTGCATTATATTTACAAGGCCCTGTCCTGTAAGAGTAGGTTCCCATGCGGCCCTGCATCATATTCTGTGTGTGTGTGTGTGTGTGTGTGTGTGTGTCAATGTAAAAGCTTGAAAGCAAACTCACCAAGGCCAGAATTAACAGAAGCAGGCCCACTTCTGCAAACAAGTGCTGTGCCAGTTGTGCAGGGTAGCCACGGCGTCCTGTCCTGTCCAGGGTCAAGTGGTTCAAACAAAGGAAAGTGATGACTCTTAAATAAACTTTGTTCAGGACACACCTATGTCCTCTTCATCCCCCTCCCTTTACAGTGTCAAATCGTGCAGGGATGTACAGCCCCCTCCAAACCCCCACCACTCTCTACATGAAAACTTTGACTGTCGCATGTATGTATTTTCTGAAAAGCGTGTCTGCTCACTGCTCTACAGCTTGGTTTCTGAAAACACTTAGGGCTGCACACTTTGTAAGGCTCACATGGACAGACAGGCAGAACATGCCGTAAACAATCAACTCATTCATCTACTGCTTTTTGTTTTTTGAAAATGCACATCATGACAGGTGGTGGTTAAACTTAGTGACACCATAGGTTAACTTTCTGGATCTAGTTGTATAAAAAATGTTGGAGTTGTGATCTACTGTATATCTTCTCTGATTTTAAAGGTGTGTTGCACATGTCTCTCGTGTAGAGCATTCGCCACTCATGATTTGTGCCTGACCTAACTTGTTGTATAGCCTACAGAGCTATATTGCAGTTTTGAGGTTCTAAAAAATAAAGTAAGGATAACTAGCAACTAATGTATTCACTAGTTGGGCTTTGTTTAAAATTATGCAAAATTTAAAAGTCTGTTCGCAGTGTCACTGCTTCCCTGTTGTGTTTGTTTCAATTTTAGAATAAAAATCTGATAAACATCTAAAAGAGGACTCCATTCCTCCATGTAGCCATTCCCTTTGCTTAAACATGTTGTCTGAAGTTTGGTAATATACAGTATGGACAATTGTTTGCCATAGAAAAGGCCACGTTGTTTTGTATGATATACCTTAAATTAAACACTATCAAAGAGTTCTGAAGTTATGTGACTCAAAATAATCTGTGGAAGAGAACAGTCTAAGGTGTTTTAAAGAAATGGGATAAACATCTTAAAAATCCATATTCTTTGTAAATTGACCGTACACAGATACTTCACTGTCTCAGACTCTTCTCTTGTGAGTGTTGTTACAACAACAAAACAAAAACACCTGAGCATCTGATTTTACAACTGAATCTCCACAAAAGACCAGTTCTTTTTGAAATAGGTGGCTTCTGAACCTTCAAAACACGTATTTCATGTTCACAGTTATCAGTCTTAAATCTCCCTGACAGGTAAAAAGTGTTCAAGTTCTTATCTGTTCCTCACTGCTTACTGTGTAGAGTTTTTAGACTTATATATTGAAGAAAAAGACTGTGCAATCTACATTACAACTGGGCATAGGATAACAATTAAAACTGCTGCTTTTTAGCATTAGTAGACAGTTATTTTGAAATCCCACAATTAAACTTCCATCTGCAACCTTGTTACCACACCTGTCCATCAAGCTGCTCCTCTCCTGAAGCACATTCTCGTCAGTGGTACTTAATGAAATGAGTGTTAGCTTCATGAAAAACTGTCTGGCACGAAACATGTGTTACATCTACATACCGTTTGTAGACCAGTCATGCTGAAACTTCATATCAAGTCAGAGAATGAGATCAGACCTCACCATACATTTCGCTAAGTCATGCTAAATTGAAACATATTGCAGCAAGTATTAAAAAAGTGTTAAAAATGGATGGTAGATGCTGTTTCCTCCAGCAACAGCATCATTCCATAAAACTGTGTGGCCTTTTTCAATAAGAGGTGCCAACTGGTGATGTAGCTCTCGCCACTGCTAACTCAGTCATCGGGATGGTAAGCCAAGACAAAGTTGATTGTCCTGCTCCAGCGTGACAGAGAGACACTGGGATATTTTGAGAAAACAATTCAGTTGGGTGTACAGCTGGCTGGGGTAGCACACAACCTGATTGTGTATTCAGTTTTTCTGATGCCACTTTGTGTCTCAGGTGCGCACCCCATATGTTCTGGTTCCGAAGATAACCAGCAATCACTGCGGCATTGATGTCCCTCAGTGGGATGTGTGTCTAATATATAACTATGGTAGCTTTGTGGACCACACTTTGTCCGTTGATATGGTTCTACCTCTTGAACATGTTGAGCTTCTATTCAGGTAGGCCCTTGTGGAGGTGGCACAGTGCTGGGGAACATGGTTGCTAGATGTATAGCTGTCAGTTTAATTGCATCTGATCCACTTTGTCTCTTGGATATTGTGAGACCAAATATCCCAATGTTTTTTAGATGACTCGGGACATAAAGTTAGGTCCAGAAGTATTTGGACAATGAAACAGTTTTTAGTACTTTGCATCTATACACCACCACAATATATTTGAAATAAAACAATCAAGACATGATCAAAGAGTAGACTTTCAGTTTTAACTTAAGAGATTTCTCAAAAATATAACATTTAGGAATTACAGCCATTTTATGCTGAATACCTAAATTTTCAGGGGCTTAAAAGTATCTGGACAAACTAAAATAACCGTAAATATAACCACAGGTTTAATACTTGGATGACAAAAGCTTTGCAGACAATGACTGTCTGAAATCTGGAGCCCATGGACACCAAATTCAGAGTTTTCTCCCTGGAAATGCTTTACCAGGCCTTGACTGCAGCCAACTTCAGTTGCTGCTTGTTTCTGGGTTTTTCTACCTACAGATTTCTCTTTCCATCATTCTGATACAAGTTTATATTGGTTTCATCTGTCCAAAGAATCTCATTCCAGAACTTGGGAGGCTTTTCCTGGCAAAGTCTAATCTGACCTGTAAACCCTCTGTATTTACATTCATGAAGATGTCTCTTGATTATGGGCTTTGACAATGATATGACTGCCTTTTCCAGAGTATTCTTGACTCATCTCAATGTTGAGAAAGGTTTTTTTGTCCACTTTAGTTGTATTCTGTGGTCTGCCAGGCTTTTTGTTGTTGTTAAACTCACCAGTGTATTCTTTCTTTTTAAGAATGTACAAATTTGTTGATTTGGCAATTCTTAAAGTTTTTTGCCATCTTCCTGATATCTTTTTGTTTTTCTCAGCCTAATGATGGCCTCCTTTACCAGCACTGATTACTCCAGTCAAACAGCTGCCAAATGCCAATTCAACACCTGAAATCCCCTCCAGACATTTTATGTGTTTCATTTGTCTTGAAGTAATGAGGGAAAAGACCGCACCTGGCCATGAAACTGCTTGTCAGTCAATTGTCCAAATACTGTTAAGCCCCTGAAAAATTACGTACTCTGCATAAAATGGCTGTAATTTGTAAATGGTAAATGCAATGCTTGGTTTCCTAATTCCCCTCAGCATTGACTGGAGAAGGTGGGCTATGACAGGTACCCTCGGTCAGGTTTTGTGTGGTGGGCTGATTTTGATTGGGCTGTGCCCATAGAATTTTTTTCCCCTAATGTCTGATTTATTTAAAAAAATCAAAAACAAATATAGAAGGAACTGTGCCCAGAGTCCAGTAGAGGACTGTATAGATGTCCTGCACAGGTCCAGTATTGATAACCTACACCCTCCCAGACCTGTAAAATTCAGTGCCAGAACCGAACTGTTATCTGCAGTTATCTCATAAGGTGCAAAAGAGTGATTTGGCGATTTAGTTACTCTATAAGCACAGTGTCACAACCAAAAAAAAAAAAACAAAAAATCAATAATAGAATGTACTTTTTCAGCATGTCCCTGGTTTGAACAAAAATACAGTTAACATTTAACTGATACCAATAACATTTATTGTGGCAATTGTGTGGCTCAGATTGAAAACATTATTTAACACAATACATTATTTAACACAAACAAACAATATTTAATTAACATACAACTCCTTCTGGTTGTGGATAATAGTCATGCTATGAATCCGCAATTATTCTTTTTGAAAGATTATGTCTTAACAAATGCTTAACAGATCTTATAAAGAGAGACTCATTGTTGATGGGTCACTATGACAGGACACAAATATCAATATACAATACAAATACAGTAGTTTGTTATTTTTTCGCAAGCATTTATTCCCCAGTTAATTGCACCCAAGTAAATAAAAATTTGCCTTTGGAAAAAAATGATAAGAAACTCCATAGTAAAAATCAACAAATCTGTGTTGGTATTTTCACTGTCAATAAGCTATAAAACAACACATTTGTACAAGAAAAATATTAGTTCTTTTGTCACAATCGTATCTTCTGGGGCCAGTGGTCAGTGTTTAGGAATTCTCTGATAAGGGAGGACTTGTTTTCAGGAACAATATAGCCACAGAATCAAGAACAATATGTCCAAATACTTGACTGAGAACAGCAACATGAACCCCAACATAAATGCCACGCTACTTATCACCTATACACTACTTGCCAAAATAATCATTTTTCTTTAATCTTGCATACGAAATTTAACTTTAGCTCTGTGGTTTGTCCACGTGTTGTTACTGTAATGAGCTCTGCAGATACACATGGATGTGTGTTACTCAATTTGTGCATCTAGTCTGATTGGATAGTGACAAACATGCCAACACACCTTGGACTACAAGCAGAAAGAACAGCAATTTTGAATAATATATTACCCTTGCCTACAGATTGTGCTTTAAGATGGTGTATGTTACTAAGGCTGGGATACATAAACTGTAATCTTCTACAACCTATCCTTCATCTGATATGGAAGCACTAAAGTGAACAGTAATTCATTAGATTCAATAATGCATGTGTCTACTTTATACTAAAATACCAAATCAATGGTAAAGGTTCAACATTTGTGTCACACTTCCACCAAAATCTGAAGTATCAGAGGATAGAATAAATCAAATCAAATCAATTCAAATCAAATTTTATTTGTATAGCCCGAAATCACAATTTACACATTATCTCACTGGGCTTTGACAAACTGTACAGATGTGACATCCTCTGCCCTTGGACCCTTGAACCGGGTGAGGAAAAACTTAAAAAACCCTAAACAGGGAAAATAAGAAACCTCAGGAAGAACCACAGAGGAGGGATCCTTCTTCCGAGGACGGACAGACGTGCAATAGATGTCACTTGTACAGAACACAAAAACATGATAATAACGGTTTACTTAGAATGTATAAAACATCCATGAGTCCCAGAGTCTGTGGATTCTATAAATCCGGATGTATGGAAAGTCTAGTGATCCAGACGCAGGTGGACTCTGTTGGTCCAGGAGTCATTGTACTCCATGTAGGAAGATCTGGGTGTTGCTGAGTCCAAGAGTATGTAGAATCTGTAAATCCAGCGATATGTGAAGTGTAGTGGTCCAGAAGCAGGTGTAGTCTATGGATCCAGAAGCCATTGTGATCTGTGGGTCCCGATTTGCACTTGGAAACCCAGCCTAGGATCCAAGTCACAGGATCCAAGTCACAGGACCTCCTTTCCTAATGTGGCCAGGGGGCATCAGGCAGGACCACAGCAGCACCTCCCACCGCGACCTAGAAAAACCTGCAGGATGGTAAAGCACAACGACTCCGGGGAAGAAGTAAAGTTAGTGTAAGGATATGGACATTTACAGGAGCAGAGAAGGAGTCGGAGTCAGAGGGGGGAGAGAAGAAAGCTCAGTGAATCATGGAGTGTTCCCCCACCAACCTAAGCCTATAGCAGCATAACTAAGGGCTAGATAGGCCAGCCTTAACTATAAGCTTTATCAAAAAGGAAGGTTTTAAGCCTACTCTTAAAATCAGAGAGTGTGTCTGCCTCCCGTACCAAGACTGGAAGATAGTTCCACAGGAGAGGAGCTTGATAGCTGAAAGCTCTGCCTCCCATTCTACTTTTGGAAATCCTTGGGATCACCAATAACCCTGCATCCTGGGAGCGTAAGGTTCTGGATGGGCGATAGGGTACTATGAGCTGTTCAAGATAAGATGGTGACTGACCATGAATAGCTTTGTAGGTGAGAACAAGGATTTTAAATTCTATTCTGAATTTAACTGGGAGCCAGTGCAGAGAAGCCAGTATGGGGGAAATATGATCTCTGATATTAGTTCTAGTCCATACACACGCTGCTGCATTTTGGATTAACTGAACAGTTTTTAAAATTTTGTTAGGGCAACCTGAAAATAAAGAATTACATAAGTAATTTTTAAAATTGAACATCTTTTCACGTTATTACAAAAATATATTCAAGCACACTGCTATGTTATAACGTAAATATAATTTGTTTAACAGGGTAAGAAATTTGAATTAGTTCAAGTGAAATATAAAGACAAACATTATCAAAAACAAGTTACTAACTTTGCTCAAACCTTTTTGTCACAGTTAACAGGTGCAGAATTAAGATGCAGCAAATAAATTTGTGAAGGGTATGAAACCAATGGCCGCAAACCTTGAATGATTACAGTTTACATTTGACTGTATGAACACATCCGCTTGTAAACACTGAAAATATGACACATACAAAGCAGATCTTGTAATTAACTCAAAATGTCTATTTAGGCTGTCTGAGTTCACAGCTGTACTGTTCAAGATTGAGTTCTGTGTGAACTAACTGAGATAATGCTGCTTATTCTTGTTCTCGAATACGATCCTTTCCTACTCTACCACCACATCATGCATCATCCCCATCCATATATCACATCCTCTAAATGACAAGAAAACACCATGCAAGCCCAGCCGTCAAATTGGACACATAGAATATTTTTCTCATTCACAATACTATACATTATAATTTCATTAAATTATGAATATACATTATAATTTATTTTTTTTTAAGAATACTTACCTATTTGTTTTCTGTCCTGAAGTCTGACAGCGTTTTCCAGAGGTCAGGCTGTCAATGTCTGGCTTCATGTCTTGTGCAGTAGCAATCCCTAAAACAGCGTGAAGATTGTTGCAGTGAAGCGTGATCTGTGCTTGGTTTTGTTTAGGTTCATGACTGAAAACAGCTGTTCGCACAGGTAAGTGCTCCCAAACATGGACAGGACACAGGCAGCATGAAGTCGGAGCTGTGGCATCTAAGCAGGGGGGAATAGAATGTAAAAGTCCTGGATTTCAACATCCTGGAACTTTGCTCTCAGGTAACTATCACTTTGGAGATCTATTAATTCCATCTGAAGGACATGGGGTGCACTGTACAAGTCACTAGTGAAAGAAGAGAACATACCAAAGCCTGAGTTCTATGTTCTGAAGTCAGAGAAGCACTGATCAAACTCATTAATTAACCGGGTCAGTTTGGTGGCCAGGCAGATGCATGAAAAGGCACCAGGAAATGAGGCTGAGATGCTTTGACAGACAGGGAAGTAGACAAAAAAAGCAGTGATCAGGTCGCACATCTGTGTGATGACTTCTCTGGTTCAGCTGGGCGAGATGCTCCGTTATGTCACAAAACATGGCAAATTCACACAGCCAGTTTGGATTGGATATTTCCGGCATGGGTTTTCTGTTAATTTACATAAGAAGTACAATTTTTTCTTGTTCAAAAAAATCGTTTGAGAACCTTGCTCTTACTCAGCCATCTTATTTCTGTATGGTAAAAAACATCTTTGTACCTCGAGTGCACCTCCCTCAAAAACAGCTGGAACTGGCGGTGATTCAGGCCACGGGCCTGAATGAAGTTAAAGGTTTTCACGGCTGTTGCCATTATATTGTCTAACTCCAGAACCTTTCCACATGGAGCCTCTTGGTGGATAATAAAATGATAGGTTATCAGAGGTGTGAGGCAGTTACTTTTGTTTAGTTTCTCCTTTACCAGCCCAACCAAGCCTTTTTTCTCCACACATCGCAGGTGCGCCATCGGTAGTCTGTCCCACTAACTTTTCCCTGGGTAAATTATTTTTACTCACGGAGCTCTCTACCGCTTCAAAAATGCCCCTTCTTGTCTTTGTGTTATGCAATGCAGTTACATCCAAGAGTTCCTCACTGACAGTCAAGTCGTACTTCACACCTCGTATGAAAATGGATAACTGCACTGTATCCGTATTATCCATGCTTTCATTAACAGCTAATGAACAGGTAACCGTGCGTCTCTTCGGCCAGTTGTGCTGTCAGATTGTTGGCAAGTTCCTTTACTCGGTTTGCAATGGTGTTTTTTGTCAAATAAATATTGCTAAAAGCCTGCATTTGGTCGGGACACACCTGCTCACACACCTGCTCACACACCTTAAGCATGCAGTACTTCAAAAATGCACTTTCCGAAAAACACTGCAGCTCGGGCAATTCCTTCAGCAACAATAAAGCTGCCCTTCACCGATCTGTCGCTGCTGGCAGAGGCTTTTGTAAACATATTCTGCTTGGATTGCAGTCTGTCTTTTAATTCTTGGGCAAGCTGAAGTTTATCTTCAAGGCTAACAGTAGCATACTTTGCTCCGTGTTTCGTGTGGAAGTACGTAAGTTGTACTCCATTACCGAAACAACTTCGTAACAAAGAAGACATACTGGTCTTTCTACTTGAAGCACAAATAGGTATTCGGCTTCCCACTTTTTGTTAATTTTTCTGTCTTCGGTGTCAAATTTTCTCGTCTTTGACATTTTGGTATAAGTCGCAGATATTGTTCAACTTCATTTGCTGAAAAGCTGCTTGAGTGTCAGAACACTGCACTCTAGCGGCAAGATGCTGTTATTACGCGGATTGTGTTGTGCATTGTAGAAAGTGTATTTTAGTATCACTGCATGCTGGCGAGCAGCTGCTTTACTTTTAATACAATTATATTCCTTTTAATCTCTCAAGGGCCACATAAATAGTCATGGCAGGCCAGATTCGGCCCGCGGGCTTTGAGTTTAACACGTGTGTCAGACTGTACAACCAGTAAAAACTGCACAGATAACAGTAACAATAACACACAATAACAATATTAAGTATATATTTGTATGTAATAATAATTTTGTGTATATTTTGTATATATTGTTTACATATTCCTGTTTTTGATTACATATTTTTTTCATATTTATTATTACAGTGTGATACTTTAAATGCTCTTGCTACTTTCTATGCATTCTTCTGCCGCGATGTTCAAATTTCCCCACTGTGGGAAGAATAATGGAACTATCTTATCTTATCCTATCTTGCCTGGATCTTTGGTCCTGGTGCTGGCTTCAGGCTGGATTGGTGGGAAGCCTGACAACAACTGTTGTGTCATTGTTGAGTACAGGTAACAAATTTCCTGCATTTTAAATTTTTCCCAATTCCTTGCTCAGGCGCAGGTGGTGCATCTGTGTCTTCTCTGCCACTACTGCTTAAAATTGAAGGAGCCCTGATAATCACAGCCACATACTCCTCAATAGTGTTAATGGAGACTTGGATGCAGCTGGTCTCCTTCAGTCAGTGTGGCGCTTCGCTTTGGGGCCACAACTCCTCTTTTCGGTGGTTCAAGTCAGACTACTTTTTCTTCACCTATTTGTAAACTAAGTATATCATATATAGGTCCATTAACTGTGAAATTGCCCGTAGGTGTGAATGTGAGTATGGATGGTTGTTTGTCTCTATATGTCGGCCCTGCGATGAACTGGTGACTTGTTCAGGGTTTACCCGCCTTCGCCCCAAGATGCTGAGGTAGGCTCCAGCCCCCCCGCGACCCCTAACAGGATAAGCGGTAGAAGATGGATGGAAGTTAAATTACAGTGATTAATAATATGGTAAATGATTAATTAACGTTACCTGCAATTTTATAAAAGGTTTCCTTTATAGTGAGGGTCAGCAGATGGCAATGGAACACTACAAACACATTCAGAAGCTTGATTGGGTAAGAACAACCTTGCTAATAGTACAGCGTAGAGTGTTCTTGCTCAGATTTTCTGCATTGGCATCTGAATGCAAGTAGGTTTCTTTGGCAAAAAGTAAGCACATGGGTTCGTACTGTCCAATTTTTTACAGATGGCTCAACAAGGTTGCATATGTAGTCTATTCCCTAAGCTGAGAATCAATAGCGCTCATAAAGAAAAAACCAGCAATAAATGCCAGCAGATCTCTTCAGCCTTATGAAAGTATTATTTAAAAAATGACAGTCACTCAGTGTTTTAAACGGTTCAGTATCCTGCAGAGGGCCGTTTTTGTTTTAAATGATCATTATGTCAACAAATAATTCTTTGAATTCTTTTCAAAGAAAATTACTTAGTTTTCTCTTTCATTTTTTTTTTTACAATAATGAAAAAAGAAATTAAGACCGACCTCTGCAATTATGCTAACTGGCATGTCACTCAACACAATGCTGCTCACCTTCTTCAGCTGTGAGTAGGGCAGGATCATTGTTTCGTTACTAATTTAGCATGAATAGTTTGTCAAAATATCCTTTCGTCTATTAAAAGTTCATTAAAATAAGAATGAAATGTAAACAATCAGAATCTTCTGTAAAAATATTAAGTAACGATTATTGGGGTAGCTACATTAGGCATAAGCTAAAGATGAGAGTGCACCGACCCGCAGTACTGATGCAAAACAGGAAAAAAAAGCTGTTTATAAATCGCCGTAAACTAATACACTCTAATATCAAGGGCATTTAGTTTACATGATGAGGTGGATTGCACAGTTTAAGGTTAAATTAATACACTTAATACACTTGGCCTTATCTCTCCCTATACTCATCATCATGGTAAATATACTATTTTTACTGCCACTACTTGTAGTAATAATAATAATCACAACAAAATAATAATAAAAAACTAATAATACTGTACAATCTTAACAGTCTTCTTGTTTTTCTTCTTCCTCCTTCGGCTTTACCTAGTTTTTCTAGGAGTAACCACAGTGAATCATCCTCCTCCACCTCTCCTTGTCCTCTGTATTGTCTTCTCTCAAACCAACTATCTGCATATCCTCTCTCACCACATCCATAAATCTCCTATTTGGTCCTACTCTTTGCCTCATACTTCCTTGCTCTTGGGCATGCTTCTACCAATATATCTGCTGTCCCTCTTCTGAAAATTTCTAAACCATCTCAATCTGGCCTCTCTAATTTTGTATCCAAAACGTCCAACCTGTGCTGTCCTGCTGATATGCTCATTCCTCACCCTTTCCATCCTCGTCACTCCCAAAGAGAATCTTAACATGTTTAATTTGCCCACCTCCATTTTTGCCTCCTGTCTTTTGGTCAGTGCCACTGCTGGTCTCACTACCCTCTTGTAAGCCTACATAACAGATAGTTATACACTTCAGTATTCTGTACTAAAGTCTAAATACCCTGCCCGCAGCACATTTGATTGGTTCAAAAGTAACAGCCAATCAACACAGAAACACTGTGTGACATTCGGTGACACATCTGCACCGGTAAGCAGGGCTGTCTGAAGCTACTACACAATATATAGAGTTTCCCTATATAGAGCACTATACAGTGCACTCCCTGGCCAATGAAAAACCGCTTGGAGAGACTACTTGATCGCTTTTCTTGCACCAGTGATGAGGTCATTGCTCTCACACAATTAAAATATCTAATCAACATCAGATGGACCGTGGACCCTCAATAATTGAACCTGCATGTATATAGTGATAAATACGTAAACATGACAGTAATGCATATCATATTAGAAAGGATTAGGTAGATAAGAATGATCAATAGGCAGAGACTACACTAGCAAGATATCATCAAATTGTCAGTAAAAAGATGAAAATGATATTAGGCATTTATGTTACATAATTCCAAAATATAAATACATCATTTCTAATTAAGTGTATCAAGAACAGCTTTATTGGCTTTTTAAACTGGAGTATGTTCGGAATCCTTCCATGATTTACATTTATGAATGTGGAAATCTTGAAGTAGAATAATAAGGCTTAGTTGTTGTGCCAACCTCTATCCTCTTGCATATCTGCTATTTTTCTTTGTATACAATGCATGATGGTCTACATCAGGGGTGTCAAACTCATTTTAGCTCAGGGGCCACATGGAGGGAAATCTATTCCCAAGTGGGCCGGACCAGTAAAATCATGGCATAATAACTTAAAAATAATGACAACTTCAGATTGTTTCCTTTGTTTTATTTTGGTCCAAAATAGTACAAGCACATTCGGAAAATGTACACATCACAAATAATCCTCTTGACAAAACACTTCAAATTAATTGAAAATTCTTAGGAAAAAATTGGTGCAATTTCAAGAACACAATGCCTCAGTGACTGGAACTTAGGCTTCATCTCAGTGTATCTACAAAGGCATACAACTTTAAATCACAGCCTATCTGGGATTGAACAAAATACAAACAACTCTTCTAGGTATCAAATACCTGTCATTTCGACATCTTAATCCTGAGCTAACTCGCCACACCATACAAACTGAGGTAGAAACTATTCAAGAGGGTTGAATTACTACCTGCCTTGTAGGCTACACTATTCATTGATAGAAAAATAAAAGCTGTGCAATGCATGAACAATGTCAACAAACCAAACTTGAACTGAAGTGAACTGACAGTGTTACAGTAAATCACACACTGTTCACTTTTTAAAATTTCCACAGAAGACATTCATTTTCACAGAACTATATTAGGGTGCATTGTCTCATGCAGCATTTTAAGAAGGTTACCCACTGTTTATTTTACTCCTGAAACTTGGCATCTTTTAGCTTTCACCACTGCATCAATATCAGGCGTCACATCCTGAGTGGCAGCAAATTTGCCCTTCAAATCTGAGTCACACTGCAAGTCTATTATTTCAAGTTGGATGTTGATGAGCAGATCAGAGGCAATCACGGTGAATGGTGAGCAAAAAACTTTGAAGTCTTTCTCCAGTTCACCAAAAATATGAAAGCGTTGCTCAAATTCCCGCAACAGTCCCGTTATTTTATTTTTGAACCACTTCACGTCTGTGGCATGTTGGGTCGCGCACACATCTTTCAGACAAGGAAAGTGAGCAGCATCACTACCCACGAGTTGTCTCTCCCACAATGACAGCTTTAACTTGAACGCACATATGCTGTCATAATACTGTGTGACAACTTTGTTGCGCCCTTGCAGCATTTTGTTCAAGTTATTCAAGTGCTCTGTAACATCCACCATAAACGCAAGGTCCTGCATCCATTCTGTAGACTCAAATTCTAACACTGGTTTGCCCTTTTTTTCCATGAACTGTTCAATTTCCTCTCGTAAATCAAAGAAACGGCACCTTGGCTTACCGTAACCAATTCATTCACCTTCTCTCTTCTTTGTTGTCCTTGCAAGGTCTTGTATTTTTCGGCATCAAGCGTCTCATAGTGGCGCCCAAGGTAATATTCTTTCAGCATTGAAACCTGCTGTGAACAGCTCATTTTTATACTTTGCAAAATCATCTTGCGGGCCGGATTAAACCCGCGGGCCATAAGTTTGACACCCCTGGACTCTACATCATTGTTGTTCACTACTTTTCACAATGCATTGGGGGATATTTTGAGTGCACTGCATAGGGGGTTTCATATTTTACCCCATACATTCCGACATTACTACAACATGGCAAAAACCCTTAATAGTGTAAATAGGGAGTGATTTCATCGTCCAAAACTGGGCTCAACACATCAGATCTGGCCAGAGGCTATGATGACACCACATCCACTTTCTCCCCTTACACCAGAGAAAATGTATGCTGTCACGATCAGAATTACACTCAATGGAGGCAATGTGACAGTTTTTACAACAGTCACTCTTTTTTTTTCTTAAGACTCAGCTGCATTTCAACGATCAAAGCAAGTCGGAAGCAATGACACTTTCTTATTTCAGTATAGCCAAATATTATTAATTTGCATCACTCACGGACTAAACACAATTTTTTTTTTCCTTTGAAGAATTAAGTAAGATACTGTCACCCTTTCTTCTCTCTATCCTTTTGTTTTTTAAAATTTTGATTTAAATCCAATTTGATTACCATTATGTTAGAATTGGGTGATTTAAATTAGTGGAAACTGAGAAGCAAAAATGACCTTTGGTATCAACAGAAAACAGGAAGGGCATGGGCATACCATCGGGTGTGTCTATTAGTCATGCTTCTCTGTTGTGGTTTTGAGAAAAATTCAATGTGTCAGTGCATGTCTTGTGGTGCCTAAAGGGACATGATGCAGCTGGTTCCACTGTTAAAATTCTCAATGGTACGGACAACTCAGCCAGTTAACAGTGTTCGATCAATATACTGTAGGTTTGGTAGTAAATACGTTTTTAGATTTTCTTTACACTTCAATTTTAAAAGTTTTAAATTTTAAAAGAAACTTGATGAACATGAACATTGTAAGACAATGTATGCATATCAATCAGCTAAAACATGAAAAATGAAAGCAGGGTATTTATCTAAAGATACATGTTTTCAATGCAATGCATACTGTATGCATTTCATG